>ONZH01003947.1:0-10989 GCA_900303285.1 Rhinella marina
TTTATTCTTTACTCGTTTTGATTTTTGTGTTACCTTCAGACCCGGGAGCAAGAACGTTAAGGCCGATGCCTTATCCCGAAGTTTCAAGGCGTATCAGCCTCCTGACGTCCCTCCTGAGCCCATCCTGCCAGCTGATATCATCGTGGCCGCTACCTCATCTGACCTCGCTTCTGAAATCTCGGCAGGACAACATCTTGCTCCCATTGGTACCCCCAATGACAAATTGTTTGTGCCGGCTCATTTGCGATTGCAACTGCTGGGTGAGTGCCATAATTCTGTTTTGTGTGGACATCCTGGCATCAATGCCACCAAGGAGTTGGTCTCTAGGCAGTATTGGTGGCCGTCAATCTCCAGAGATGTTCAGGCTTTTGTAACTGCGTGTAACACTTGTGCCAGGTCCAAGAATACCAAGACACGACCTATGGGTGAGTTACATCCTTTACCCATACCTAGTAGACCTTGGTCACATCTGTCCATGGACTTTATCACGGACTTGCCGTGCTCTGAGGGTAAAACCGTGATATTTGTGGTGGTTGACAGATTCAGCAAAATGTGTCATTTTATTCCTTTGTGTAAATTACCCTCTGCAAAGGTCTTGGCGTCCGTGTTCATGGATAATATTGTCAAACTGCATGGTGTTCCTGAGAATATCGTTTCTGATAGGGGAGTACAGTTTGTGTCTAGGTTCTGGAGGGCGTTCTGTAATAAGATTGGTATCTCTTTGTCCTTTTCATCAGCCTTTCATCCGGAGACCAATGGTCAGACTGAACGTCTTAACCAATCCGTTGAGCAATATCTCAGATGTTATGTTTCTGATAACCAACATGTGTGGGCCAGATTCCTGTCTCTGGCTGAATTTGCAATTAATAATCGTGTTAATTCATCCTCTGGGATGTCGCCGTTTTTCTGCAATATGGGTTTTCATCCACGCTTTGGCTCCTGTTCCCCATCTGCGTCGGTTGTCCCAGAGGTCAATGATTTTTCTCAAGAACTGTGCACAGTTTGGGCACAGGTTCAGTCGAACCTGGAAAAGGCCCAAGGAGTTCAAAAAGCTAAGGCTGATAGAAAACGTTCTAAGGGTGTGAATTTTAAGGTTGGGGATAAGGTATGGTTATCGACTAAAAATCTCAACATGAGGGTACCATCCTACAAGTTTGCACCTCGCTTCATTGGTCCTTACAGGATCACCAAGGTGATCAATCCGGTTTCTTTTAGGTTATGTTTACCCGACTCCCTTCGTGTTCATAATGTTTTTCATGTGTCTTTGCTCAAACGTTATGTTGCTCCCGTTGGTCCTGAGGAACAGTCTCCTCCTCCGGTTGAGGTAGCAGGACAAATGGAGCATGAGATTGCCAGAATTGTGGATGTGAGAAGGGTCCGGAATTCCTTCCAGTACCTCGTACATTGGAAGGGGTTCGGTCCTGAGGACAGGTCTTGGGTACCGTTGACCAGGATGCATGCAGACTCGCTCATCCAAAAGTTCCATCTGCAGCATCCCGATAAGCCTGCTCCCGCTGGTAAGGTCCGGTGGCCCCTCGTGAAGGGGGGGGTACTGTCACGCGAGGTCGGCGTCGCGCTCCCTCTGCACGACATCGCCGGACCTCTCCGCCCCCCTAGAGACGAGCAATAGGGAATTGAAGTGCTGGTCTTGTCAGCCAGCACTTCATGAGTTAATTCTCTGTTTGGGTTTAGCCATGTGGTGCTGATCACACCACATGGCTACTTTGCATATTGTTTGGACAGCTTGCTCCGCCTCAGGTCATGTGATGCTGGCCACATCACATGATCCTGGGTGGGCTATTTAAAGATGGCAACTGCCTCACTCAGATGCCTGTGATTAGTTTATACTTTTGATCAGTGCTTGTGCGACCTTGTGTTTTGGAATTGCTATTTGGACTCTGACTTTGGACTTGGACTTGGACCTCTCTTCTCTTGACCCCTGGTATTTACGCTATCTCCTGTGTTTGACCCGGCTTGCTGACTACTCTATCATTGTGTTTGTTCCGTCTGTGTTTTGTCTCTCCCTGTGTTCCCTTTCCCTCCCTCTGCACTTACCCAGTATAGGGAACGTCTTCGTGGTTGTCCGCGGCCGCCTAGGGCCGTTTGAGGCAAGTAGGTAGGGAAAGAAGGGGGGTTCAAGTACAGGGCACACCTTCCCTTGTCTCCCCCGTGACAACTCCAGTATTGAACTATCCCTTTTATCTGATCGATGTTGTGCTGATTTATGGGGGGTTGGGGACTCTTCAGTTACTCCCACAGGCTTGACCAAAGGGGTGTACCCAAATATTCGGTCGATGCATCTAGCTAATCCCTTGTTTTCCTCACCTCCTATTCTCATGCCTGCAAGATATCTCCCATTTCTCCTACGATCTTCTCTTTCGTGTGCCCCTCCTCACTGGACACTACTGAAGGAAAGACCTCTCTCCACCCTTCTATCAGAACTTACAAATACAGGGAATATACCTGCTCTCTGCTCCAAAATCCTACCGGGCTGTGACTTTATAACCTCTCAGGACTTCCATCACTCCTGCACGGTTCTGCTAAAAACTCACTCCTCCTCGCCAACTCCGACATGGTTTGAGAAGCTTATTCTTCATAATGGTATTCAAAGGCACATCATGTCATTCTTGTACAAGCATTTTATTGATAGTCCCAAGACAAGTACTCCTGCATACATCCGCTCATGGGAAAAGGATCTTGACAGGACCTTTACGCTATCAGAAATAGGCCAAATACATAATGCATCTCATGGTTTTTCCAAGTGTATAAAAATACAAGAACACTCATATAAGACTATGACCCGCTGGTATAATGACCCCAGTAAGCTGTTCCGCATGGGACTGTCAGAGTCTGACCGTTGTTGGAAATGCAAAATGGAAAAAGGTACTTTAGGGCATATCTTATGGTTCTGCCCGCAGATACGCCTGTTCTGGGATACCATTGAACAAAAAGTAAATGAAATATGCCGAACTTCAATTAAATTGTCTCCGCAGACGGTTTTACTCTGGTTGCCATCCGGAACTTGGCGACCTAATAAATCAGACTTACCTACCTTGCTAGTTCAAGTAGCTAGACTGTTGGTTCCGTTGAATTGGTTAAATACTCAACCTCTGACTTTGGAACAATGGTACAATAAAGTGGACCAAATATACCTCATGGAAGAATTAGCTAGTTGGGCATCAAGGTCACACTCGAAATTCATTCAGCTATGGTCTCCCTGGAAGAGTTTTCACCATAAGTAAGATATTCTTATTTTTTTTTTGTGAGGGTTTGTCATGGTCATCCGAACTCTAGAATTCTTGAGTCACTTAATGCTATGTTTTTCATAAGGTACCCTGTTGGACATTGATATTTTGTTGTCTTAAATAACTCCCGATGTCCCTCCCACATTCCGCTACCCCCCATACCTACAACCTCCTACTTTACCCTTTTCAGTCCACTCGCCCCCCCCACAATCCCTTCCCCCCTCTTCCCTTCTTTTCCACTTCAACCACATTCCACTTTACTCCTATAATCCACCCCCATCCACCTCCTCCCCTATGCTTTTAGCTTTGGCCTATTTTGATAATGATGCCTTCTGACAATATGTCTATTTCATGTATGTATAATATGTCTGATCTGTCATTGTTATACTAAAAAATCAATAAAAAGAGATTTACAAAAAAAAAAAATGTTGAACACTAACGCTACGTACGCTACGTATGTATTCTTCTTCACCCCCGGCCCCAAGATGCGGGAAAATGACGATACGCCCCCTCAAGAGCGGGAAAGTGAAGATACACCCCCCTCAGCGGGAAAAAAACGGCCCGGCCCACCGGGAACTATCTATTTGCAAGTATAGGGAGTGAAGACTCCTCCCTCATTACTCCGCCCTCCTCTCCAGTTCAAGCCAGCGGTGAACAAGACACCACAGCATGGCAAAGCAACTACACCCAAAGTGGGGAGAGATGATGTTTGGTAACGAGTTCCCCGACCCACCGGACACTCCAGAGGAGATCAGAGTGTCACAATTGGCCAAGAGAATCCCACCAGCACTGGAGGTGTCCACCATGCCGGCTGGTGCGTTGGAGGAGGCTGGAGCATCCACTCCGCCACCCAGGAGGAGAACAACACCTTCCATGCAGCAGAATCCCATTGTGCCTGCACCAATGACGGCCTACGCCAAAACCCTATGGGACTATAAGAAAACGGAGGAGGAATGGTTCATCCAAGTGCTTGACCATCCGAGGCCGGGAGCCCCTATTCTGGAACGGTGCAAAGGAACCGTCCTATAGTTTTCAGTGGATCGAGGCAGTGGCTTCCCTGAGAACAACGAGGATGGCAAGGAGTACTTTGTGGGTCGCAGGTCTGTGAAACGGTCTTACCTGCCCCAAGCCCATCACAGCCTATATGGGAGGAATCAGGTGGAATATACCCCATGGCATCCCTGAAAGGCCCCTTTGCTACTGGGGTAACGTTATTGTCAAAGTCCCTGGTACCTGCATCGCCTGCTGAGACTTGGCCGGATGATCCAGCACCCATAGGACGCTTGCGCTGCCTACAAGACTCACCAGATGCACCCTCTGTTTCAGAGAGAAGCCACAGCCGGAGCTTCTGATCCCTGCCACCACCACCACAGTCCTTTCACCTGGGTCAGCTGACTACATCATCTTTCACATTCCAGCCCACGGTGATCCAGTACCAGCTACCATGGAAAATGAAGTCAGCAGCAGCCAGGGGAGCTGGCGGTTCTTCCTTGAGTGCAGCCTTGCCTGAACCGCTGCAGCCAGAAGTCCTTACCCCTGCTGTCCCGGCAGGAGTATCCAGAAAGGTGAAGGCTCAAGTGGCATCAGCGCTCACCAGTGTGACCACCACCCGGTCAAGTCCACATTCTAGCAGCAGAGGGCAGTGGAGCTCAACCACGGCAGCCAGCCTGGCCTACAGTAGGCAGGAGCGTCCTCTTATGTCCTTCAGCAGCAATAGCAGCAAGGAGGACTTCAGGTCCCTCATCTGAGGAACCCTTCTACAACTGGCTGTCACTGTCTGGCTGATTTAAAGGACACCTCATGGTCTGGACTTATGGGAGCCACAACATGGACTGCACCTGACGGGTGAGAGCTAGTTGGCACTTGTTTTTAAATGATCTTGTTTTTATTGCCCCCTGTTTGACTCTCACCCAGATGGACATGGCTTGTCAGGACTCCCCCCTATTCTGCAGAAAATTTCCAGTTGCGCCTAAGCGCGCCTATTTTCCTTTTCCCCCCTTCTCAGGTTATTTGTGAGCCCCCTTTACAAAAAGGGCTCTCTATTTGCTGCTATTTGATATTATCCATGTGGATTACACGTTACCTGTTTGGATTACAAAATTACCTCACGTGGATTACAATTGAATTTTGGACTATGTGTTCCAGTGTTTTATGCCAAACAGCCATGAGGAGGGACTCAAATGTATATCTGAGCCTATTATGCTTGCAAATGTGAAATTGATTGCACTAACATGTTTGCATAATTATGTATTTGCAGTATTTTAGCAATAATGTTTTTACAGGCTCAGCAACGTTCAAGCACTTTAGCCCATTGTGTGTTTTCTTTTTCAGGTACTGCAATATGTCCTAATATGCACTTATTGTATGGTGTTTGGTAAATTATGCACTTAGCCGGATAGCTAGCACCTTACTTTTCTAGCTCATATGGACTGCCTTTTGGGGAAAGAGGGGTGATTTTAATTGTTATATCTTTTTTATTTTTAAAAAAAAATCTTTTTTTTTTTTCATTTTTTTAATAGTTCCCATAGGTAACTATAACGAAGCAATCAATGTATTAGCTTTGAAGTCTACGAGAAATGTACTAGTTTCCCATGGACCACTGCTACAGACAAGGGCTCTATATAAACACCATGCAGCAGCCTCCTGTCATTCCCTATGAAAGGGGCTGCTGCATTCAAGCTTCAGCTCCTCTGATCATCACACGGGGAGTCGGAGCATACCCAGAAGCTAAAACTTTAGGTAATACACGCACTCAGATGCTGTGGTCAGTGTTAAACGGTGCACTAGAACTTGAAGAACATGCAGATATATCACACCTGCCTTTAATACTGAAGTACACTAACTGATAACGGATTAACTCTGAATGACAGTGCACTTGAACATGATGCACATGGCGATTCACTCTCCCTGCACAATCCCTCTCCAATATTCTTGTTTCAGCAACATGGGCCCTGGCACATAAGCCCTACCTATGCTGAGCTCACAGGACAATGGCAGACACAGCGCGGGATAACGGTTTTATAGGGATGTGACATCACAGGAGATGGCTACCTGCAGATTGGCAAGCTCCTGGGATTCTTACTTTCACTTTGTAACGTGCAACTGCCATTTTAGGAAAAACTCATTTGTTAACACAAAGCGCAAGGAAATTCAGATTAGTTGCAAATCAAAGTTTTCCTAAACTTCGGACCAAATTCCTCTTCAACTGCTTAACTTTCCTCAACACTAATTAATATCTCTGCTTTTTCTGAGCTCAATTGTAAATGAGTGACTGACAGCTATCTCTGTATACACACAGAAAATACTATTAATCACTGATAGCGTCTTGAGGTCAGAATGAGAGACTTAAATGCATGTTTCATCAGCGGTCCATGCCTGGCACTTTTAACAACATTATTCATTGAGCTGCTACTACTCCCAATTCTGTTACCACCACTCCCCCATCTCCTTGCTCTGTGAAGTTGCACAGCTGTTTCTAATTGTAATCAGCTTCTGCTGTAAATGCTGCTCTGCCCTCTTACTTATTGCCAGAGCTTAGGTTCCTAGTTGTCAAGTTAACAAGTGAAGGTGTGCTATTCTGTCTGTCTGCTGTGTACCAAACATCTGCCTGTTTACCAACTTTGATATTCTGCTGCCTACCCTGATCTCAGATTAGTTTCTTGGATATGCATGAACTCTGCCTGTCCTGACCCATGTCTGCTTCCCGACTTTGAGTGTTTTCTAATTGTAGGTACTTTTCATTGTTGTCTCAGAACCCTGTGGGTCCGCTTCTAACTACAATGGTACTACATTAGGAGGAAGTGACCTGGTTGATTATCTGCAGCAAAGTCCACATTTCTGTCAAGAGGTTAAAGGGTGAATACCAGGGGACTGCCATAATAGTGCCCTTAGGTTTAGCCCAAAGCCCAAAGTTGACTCCATGGGTCCATGCTTACTGTCTATAAGAAAGCATAAATTGAAAGTTTTATTGAATCTTGTCCCATAGAACTATATATTACTCAGCTCAGTTTCTCGTATAACATGCTGCATGTAGATTTTCTGCCTTTTGTGGTAAGAAGTTCTCTTTAATTTACCCTGTGCTCGAAGGAAACATGGCTCTTATGGCCTGCTTTCTCTACAAATTACACCAGATGTCTGAGGGCCCCAGAAATGATTTATTGTCTCGTTGTTTCCCAGTAATTTAGACAGCATGGGAAACAATGGTTTTAACCCATTAAATCACAATTATGTAACTATTAGAGATGAGCGAGCATACTCGTCCGAGCTTGGTGCTCGTTCGAATATTAGGGTACTCGTAAGTGCTCGCTGCTCGGACGAGTATCTCGCCATGCTCGAGGAAATGGCAACTTCCGCATCGGGCTTTTTTGGCGCCTATAAACATAGCCAATCACAAGCCAGGAGAATCTACGGTACACCCAGCATCACGTGGGGCCCTTACATGTCGATAGCAGCGGTTGGCTGGCCTGATCAGGTGACCCTGGAATATACTAGTGACTGGCCGCGGTGCTCGGCTCAGATGCCGTCTGGATGTCGTTAGGGATAGAGCTGCTGCGTTTCAGGGAGAGTGTTAGGGCATGCATTTAGTTCTCTGTTAGGCAGGAATCACCCACAAAGAACCCAACAGCCCTTCTAAGGGCTAGAAGACATTTTTTTTTTGTCTCCTGGCTTGGCTGGCTGGCTGGCACTAGTAGTGGAGCTATCGCCATATATAACCCCCTTTTTTTTTATGTTATATCTCAGTGATACAAATCCATTGCACACAGCAGTGTGGAACCATTCTGTGTGTCACAGTTCAGTACACTCACTATTTTCGGTCCAGGTGACACTTTCTGTACGTCACTGAATACAACCAAGTCTTTTGCTGCCTGTCACGTGTATAGCTTGATCTCAAAAATCTCTGACACATTTCTCTGGGTCACAGTCTAAATAGCTACCGTCACTAAGGTGTCAGTTAGCTCTACGATAGTTTCTGCACGTCACGTTGCAAAAAAAACACAAATCCAAAACAAAATATACAAAAAAATTATTTTTTTTGTTGTTTTAGCTCAGTGATACAAATCCATTTCACACAGCTGCGTGTAACCTTTCTGTGTGTCACAGTTCAGCACACTCACTCCAATCCATATATTCTGTCCAGGTGACACTTTATGTACGTCACGGAATACAACCAAGTCATTTGCTACCTGTCACGTATATAGCTTGATCCTAAAAATCTCTGTGCGACATTTGTCTGGGTCGCAGTCTAAATAGCCACCGTCAGTAGGGTGTCAGTCAGCTCTACGATAGTTACTGCACGTCACGTTCCAAAAAAAACCAAAACTAAAAAAAAATATAAAAAAAATATATATAAAAAAAATTAGTTGTATTTGTTGTTTTAGCTCAGTGATACAAATCCATTTCACACAGCTGCGTGTAACCTTTCTGTGTGTCACAGTTCAGCACACTCACTCCAATCCGTATATTCTGTCCAGGTGACACTTTCTGTACGTCACTGAATACAACCAAGTCATTTGCTGCCTGTCACGTATATAGCTTGATCCTAAAAATCTCTGTGCGACATTTGTCTGGGTCGCAGTCTAAATAGCCACCGTCAGTATGGTTTCAATCAGCTCTACGATAGTTCCTGCACGTCACGTTCCAAAAAAAACAAAACTAAAAAAAAATATAAAAAAAAAATATATAAAAAAAATTAGTTGGATTTGTTGTTTTAGCTCAGTGATACAAATCCATTTCACACAGCTGCGTGTAACCTTTCTGTGTGTCACAGTTCAGCACACTCACTCCAATCCGTATATTCTGTCCAGGTGACACTTTCTGTACGTCACCGAATACAACCAAGTCATTTGCTGCCTGTCACGTATATAGCTTGATCCTAAAAATCTCTGTGCGACATTTGTCTGGGTCGCAGTCTAAATAGCCACCGTCAGTACGGTGTCAGTCAGCTCTACGATAGTTTCTGCACGTCACGTTCCAAAAAAAAACAAAACTAAAAAAAATAATATAAAAAAAAATATATGAAAAAATTAGTTGTATTTGTTGTTTTAGCGCAGTGATACAAATCCATTTCACACAGCTGCGTGTAACCTTTCTGTGTGTCACAGTTCAGCACACTCACTCCAATCTGTATATTCTGTCCAGGTGACACTTTCTGTACGTCACTGAATAAAACCAAGTCATTTGCTGCCTGTCACGTATATAGCTTGATCCTAAAAATCTCTGTGCGACATTTGTCTGAGTCGCAGTCTAAATAGCCACCATCAGTAGGGTGTCAGTCAGCTCTACGATAGTTTCTGCATGTCACGTTCCAAAAAAAACAAAACTAAAAAAAAAATATTAAAATAAAATATATAAAAAAAATTAGTTGTATTTGTTGTTTTAGCTCAGTGATACAAATCCATTTCACACAGCTGCGTGTAACCTTTCTGTGTGTCACAGTTCAGCACACTCACTCCAATCCGTATATTCTGTCCAGGTGACACTTTCTGTACGTCACCGAATACAACCAAGTCATTTGCTGCCTGTCACGTATATAGCTTGATCCTAAAAATCTCTGTGCGACATTTGTCTGGGTCGCAGTCTAACTAGCCACCGTCAGTAGGGTGTCAGTCAGCTCTACGATAGTTTCTGCATGTCACGTTCCAAAAAAAAACAAAACTACAAAAAAATATAGAAAACAAAATATATTAAAAAAATTAGTTGTATTTGTTGTTTTAGCTCAGTGATACAAATCCATTTCACACAGCTGCGTGTAACCTTTCTGTGTGTCACAGTTCAGCACACTCACACCAATCCGTATATTCTGTCCAGGTGACACTTTCTGTACGTCACCAAATACAACCAAGTCATTTGCTACCTGTCACATATATAGCTTGATCCTAAAAATATCTGTGCGACATTTGTCTGGGTCGCAGTCTAAATAGCCACCGTCAGTAGAGTGTCAGTCAGCTCTACGTTAGTTTCTTCATGTCACGTTCCAAAAAAAACAAAACTACAAAAAAAATATACAAAACAAAATATATAAAAAAAAATTAGTTGTATTTGTTGTTTTAGCTCAGTGATACAAATCCATTTCACACAGCTGCGTGTAACCTTTCTGTGTGTCACAGTTCAGCACACTCACTCCAATCCGTATATTCTGTCCAGGTGACACTTTCTGTACGTCACTGAATACAACCAAGTCATTTGCTGCCTGTCACGTATATAGCTTGATCCTAAAAATCTCTGTGCGACATTTGTCTGGGTCGCAGTCTAAATAGCCACCGTCAGTAGGGTGTCAGTCAGCTCTACGATAGTTACTGCACGTCACGTTCCAAAAAAAACCAAAACTAAAAAAAATATAAAAAAAATATATATAAAAAAATTAGTTGTATTTGTTGTTTTAGCTCAGTGATACAAATCCATTTCACACAGCTGCGTGTAACCTTTCTGTGTGTCACAGTTCAGCACACTCACTCCAATCCGTATATTCTGTCCAGGTGACACTTTCTGTACGTCACTGAATACAACCAAGTCATTTGCTGCCTGTCACGTATATAGCTTGATCCTAAAAATCTCTGTGCGACATTTGTCTGGGTCGCAGTCTAAATAGCCACCGTCAGTATGGTTTCAATCAGCTCTACGATAGTTTCCTGCACGTCACGTTCCAAAAAAAACAAAACTAAAAAAAATATAAAAAAAAATATATAAAAAAATTAGTTGATTTGTTGTTTTAGCTCAGTGATACAAATCCATTTCACACAGCTGC
>ONZH01003948.1:0-19611 GCA_900303285.1 Rhinella marina
ATTTGGAATGCGATCCGGCATACTCTGAGGAACTGTTTTCTGGACCCTTCCCAGAGTCACAAACAACTTCTCAGGTTGCTGCTGACCTCTTTCCCGATGCCCAAGTTTTCCAACTGTCGCAGTCTGTGGGTGATGATGATGATGACAATGTTGACTTAGTGGAAGAAGTTTGTAAAGTGTTGTCGGACGATGAGGAGACACGATTGTCAGACAGTGGTGAAGTTGTTGTCAGGGCAGGAAGTCCGAGGGGGGAGCAGACTGAGGAATCGGAGGATGACGAGGTGACTGACACAAGCTGGGTTGATAAGCCGAGTGAAGACAGTGCTTCTGAGACGGAGGCGAGTGCTGCACCAGAACAGGTTGTAAGAGGCAGTGGTGTGGCCAGAGGGAGAAGCAGGGCCAGAGCTGGTGCATCAGCAGCAACTGTTTCACATAGTGAAGCTCCCGTGGCGAGGCCTTGATGTTCGCAAGTCTGGAGGTTCTTTAAAGAAAGTGAGGATGACCGACGGACTGTGGTGTGCAACCTGTGCCACACCAGGATCAGCAGGGGTGCCACCACTACTAGGCTAACCACCACCAGCGTGCGCAGGCATATGAGTGCTAAACACCCCACTCAATGGAACCAAGGCCGTTCACCACCTCCTGCGGGTCCCACCACTGCTCCTTCCCCTGTGTCACTTGCTGCCTCTGCTAGTCAACCCCCTGCCCAGGACCCCGGCACGAGCGCATCCCGCCGGAAAACCACACCTTCGCCTCCACGATCCTCCACAGCGTCCACCAATTTGTCTCAGCGCAGCGTTCAGCTGTCTTTACAGCAGACGATGGAGCGCAATAGGAAATACAGTTCCACCCACCCACATGCCCAAGCCCTCAACGTCCACATCTCCAAATTGCTGAGCCTGGAGATGCTGCCCTATAGGCTGGTAGAGACCGAGGCCTTTTCGCAATCTCATGGCGGTGGCTTCCCCTCGGTATTCGGTCCCCAGCCGCCACTATTTTTCCCGATGTGCCGTCCCATCCCTACACCAGCACGTGTCACAGAACATCATCCGTGCCATGACCAATGCTGTTTCTGAGAAGGTCCACCTAACCACGGACACGTGGACAAGTGCTGCCAGGCAGGGACACTATATATCACTGACGGCACATTGGGTTAACTTGGTGGAGGCTGGGAACGAGTCAGACACTGGGGCCGCTCATGTACTGCCCACACCGAGGATTACGGGGCCTACCTCGGTCACAGTCTCTCAGACGTACTATGCCTCCTCCTCCTCCCCCTCCTCCTCCTCTGAATTACCATCCGTGGGCACGGCGCCTTCAGTCGGTAGCTCTAGGCACAGCAGCAGTGCCGTGGCAAACTGCTGAGCTTAGGTGACAAAAGGCACACCGCCCAAGAGCTGTTACAGGGCACAGACCGATCTGTGGCTGGCACCGCTGAACCTCAAGCCAGGCATGGTTGTGTGTGACAACGGGCGCAACCTGGTGGCGGCTCTGCAACTCAGCAGGCTGACACATGTGCCATGCCTGGCCCACGTGTTCAATATAATAGTTCAGCGGTTCCTCAAGACATACCCCCAATCTGTCTGATTTGCTCACCAAGGTGCGCCGCATCTGTGCGCATTTCCGCAAGTCGACCACAGATGCTGCCACTCTCAGGGCAGTGCAGCGCCACCTACAACTGCCCACTCACCGACTGTTGTGCGACATGCCCACGAGATGGAATTCGACATTAAACATGTTATCCAGAGTTTACCAGCAGCGCAGAGCGATTGTAGACTGCCAGATGTCAACTTCCACCAGAACTGGTAGTCAGGTCAGTAAGATTCCTCAAGTCTACAATGAGGAGTGGACGTGGATGTCTGATATCTGCCAGGTGTTGAGCAACTTTGAGGAGTCAACACAGTTGGCCATCCCGCTGCTTTGCCTGTTGAAAAACTCACTGCTCAGCATCAAGTCGGATGCTTTGCGCTTGTCACAAGAGACGGTGGAGGACGATACGTCGCTTGATAGCCAGAGCACCCTCCGGTCTGTTTCTCAGCACGTATCGGAGGAGGGGGATGAGGAGGAAGAGGAGGAGAATGTCTGCGAGACAGAAGAGGGTACCAGTGCTCAGTCCTTCTTAACTCTTGAGCATGTATGGGCTGAAAAGGAGGACTTGGAGGAGAAGGAGGAAATGGAGAGTCAGGCCAGTGAGGAGAGGGAATTCTTGCGTGTTGGGACTCTGGCACACATGGCAGACTTCATGTTAGGCTGCCTATCCCGTGACCCTCGCGTTAGAAGCATTTTTTCAAACACCTATTACTGGTTGTTCACTCTCCTGGACCCACGGTACAAGCAGAACCTTTCCACTCTCATCCCTGTAGAGGAAAGGAGTATGAGAGTGAATCAATATCAACAGGCCCTGGTGCACAAGCTGAAACAATCCTTTTCATCTGACGCCGCTAGCTGCAGAGGGCATGGTTCTGTGAGCCAAGTAGCGGGGGAGAGGAGGCGAGCAGGCAGCTTGTCCAGCACTGGCAGGGAAAAGCCCTCCAAGGCC
Source organism: Rhinella marina (assembly GCA_900303285.1). Classification (NCBI taxonomy): domain Eukaryota; kingdom Metazoa; phylum Chordata; class Amphibia; order Anura; family Bufonidae; genus Rhinella; species Rhinella marina. The sequence goes on from ONZH01003948.1 coordinate 2,540, forward strand.
TTTGCCAGTTTTATGTCACCCCAGCAAGACACTGTCATCTGTCCCCAGTCTAGGCAGAGTAGGGGGGAGCTGTATAGAAAGATGGTGAGGGAAAACCTAGCTGACCATACCAACATCCGTAGCGATCACTCAGCTCCATACAACTACTGGGTTTCAAAGCTGGACACGTGGCCTGAACTGGCGCTGTATGCCTTGGAGGTGCTGGCCTGCCCTGCCGCTAGCTTGCTGTCAGAGCGGGTATTCAGTGCAGCTGGTGGCGTCATCACCGATAAGCATACACGCCTGTCAACTGACAACGCTGACAGGCTGACGCTTATTAAAATGAACAAAGCCTGGATTTCACCGGAATTCAAATCTCCTCCGGGTGAAGGCAGCTAAAGATTAACATTACTTATGTATCCGATTCCTCTTCTCTACTCCTCCTACTCCTCCTCCTCCTTGTCGTCTTTGCCTAACGCTGACCCAAAAAACTCAATTTTCCCGGAGGTCTAACTGGCATTCTTTTAACCCAATTTTTCCGGAGGTTCACCTACAGGCCCTCTCTCTAAACAATTTTTCCGGAGGTCCACCTACAGGCCCTTTCTCCAAACAATTTTTCCGGAGGTCCACCTACAGGCCCTCTCGCTAAACAATTTTTCCAGAGGGCCCCCTAAAGGCCCTCTCTCTAAACAATTTTTCCGGAGGTCCACCTACAGGCCCTCTTTCCAAACAATTTTTCCGGAGGTCCACCTACTGGCCCTCTCTCTAAACAATTTTTCTGGAGGTCCACCTACAGACAGTGTAAAAAATGTTTCAGGAGCGTCAAACAGACAGTCCAAAACAATTTTTCAGGAGGCGCAAGTACCGACATTAAAAAAAAAATAAAAATTTTTTGCTGAGGGTAGACTTTATGGAGGGTCAACAAAAGCCATTTCACTTCATTCTCAATCAGACAAAATCATTGTTGGTGTAACTACCATGCTGTGTCAGGCAAAATTTTTGGGTGCTTCACCAGGTACCGTATACTAACTCAGTCACTCTGTTGTCACCACCACTATACAGGGCCACGTAAAATGTTTATGTGGTCCGCCTGCTACCGCAGTGTCACTCGCTCACTCTGTTGTCACCACCATAGTGGTTTGCACTATAGCAGCCCAAGTCTGCACATTCCCCTTTTTATCTCCAAGTGATCTATACTGCACGTCACGTAAAAAAATAGGTTCTTTTGCTCTCAGTGATACAAATCTATTTCATAAAATCCTTTCTTTCTTTTAAACTGATCTATACTGAACATCACTTTTAAAAATACGTCTTTTTCCTCTCTTTCTCTCTCCAAACTATTTTTCCGGATAGGTGCCGTATACGGTATTAAACTGAGTAGAATGCATACAACACATGCCCCACTTGACAAATTTCATAGTTGACAACCGTACTGGTTGATGCTAAATTTTTAAGTTTGGGTCCTGCGTCGTCATTCGAACTCCATCTGGCTGTTGTCACCACCACATACGCTAGCCAAGGGGGCACTCCTCTGGCTCTTCCAGCTCAACCTCCTTCCCCCCAGCCTGCCCCTCACCTACAGGCCCTCTCTCCAAACAATTTATCCGGATAGGGGACGTATTAGATTTTATACTGATTTTTTTTGGTTCTTCTTTTAATTGGCTCCTGACCTGTGATAGGCAGAGCATGGACACGTCCCCTTAGCTGCAGTAGAAAAGACACTATCCTGGCCAGAGAAAGCTTTTTTTCCTTTTCCGTGTTCGAAAAATCCATGAAATATATGGTCCCAAGATAGGGGACGTATACGATTTTAAACTGAGAAGAATCGATACCACCCATGCCCCACTAGTTCAAGCTCAATGTTGACAGCCGTACTAGTTGATGCCAAATTTTTAAGTGGGGGTTCCACCACTACCAGCCTAACCACCACCAGCATGCGCAGGTATACTAGTGCTAAACACTATGGAACCAAGGCCGTTCGTTCCCCTCATGCGGGTCACACCACGCTCCTTCCCCTGTATCACTCGCTGCCTCTGCGAGTCAACCCCCAGCCCAGGACCCCGGCACGAGCGCCTCCCGCCGGAAAACCACCCCTTCACCTCCATGATCCTCCACACTGTCCACCAATGTGTCCCTGCGCAATGTTCAGCTGTCATTACAGCAGACGTTGGAGCGCAAGCAGAAAAAAAGTTCAGCCCACCTACATGCACAAGCCCTCAACGTCCACATACAGGGCCACGCTAAATTTTTTATGTGCTCTACCTGCTACCATCGTGTAGCTCGGTCACTCTGACCGAGTCTGACCCTAGGGCCGCTCATGTACTGCCCACTTGGAGGATTGCGGGGCCTACCTTGGTCACGGTTTCTCAGACTTACTATGCCTCTTCCTCCAACCCCTCCTCCTCCTTCTTCGAATTACCATCCGTGCTTCACCTCCTGCTACCTCAGTCTAACTTGGTCACTCTGTTGTCACCGCCATGCTGCGTCAGGCTAAATTTTTGGGTGGCTCACCTGCTACCTCATCTAACTTGGTCACTTGTTGGTGTCACCGCCATGCTGTGTCAGGCTTATGCCTGCATCGTGTGGCTGGGGATAAGAGAGCAGTGCCAGCATGGGCATGGGTGATGGACCTTCGTTGCACCTAGTTGGGTGCTTCCCTAACACGTGATGGCATGTGCCTCGCCTTTCTTGGTCTTGGTGAGCCCAATTGCCATGAGGGTAACCACCAGGCTGTTGCAGGAGAATTTGGGGTAATGGTGGGATTAGGCAGCCTCAGAAGCATCCATGCATGCTGCCCCTGCTGTTTCCTGTCCATTTCCGTGGTGTTTCCATCATTTTCTGAGGTTTCCAGGTTTTCACCCAGCCTTCCCTAGGCAGAGCCTTGGTCCCCTGCAAAAAATGCTCGAGTCTCCCATTGACTTCAATGGGGTTCGTTACTCGAAACGAGCACCCGAGCATCGGGAAAAGTTTGTCTCGAATAACGATCACCCGAGCATTTTAGTGCTCACTCATCTCTAGTGTTAACCCATATTTTCTTCAACTCAAACCACATAGTTAATTCAAATGAACATTGTTTCCGCCTATTCGCCAATCCTATGTAAGGTCATTCATTGAAAACCAAAGTACATAATAAGAAAGGTATGAAAAGACAAGAAGGAAAGTACAGTAGGAGGAACATAATGATAGACTGAGAAGATTAATTATTTGTATATCCATAGTGGGAAACCTCCGAGAGGTATTCAGGTGACACTAGCCAATATACATGTTGATAAGACTCAAGTCTCTTTTTCCAAAAGTAACATGAACCAACAAGAGTCTAAACATATGCAATTGATTGAGCACCATCAGATAGAGTAGACCTTTCTGGGGTCAGTCAGTGTACTTCACCCTGCATGCTAAGAAAAGAGGGAAGGAACGAGAAGGAAAGTGCAGTAGGAGAGAAAGTAATGATAGACAGAAATTTATAAAAGGGTAAATATGCTCCCAATGTCATAGCATGTAGTCATACATCAGTATATAGGTCTGGGAGTGCGAAGGATTTCTGTATGCATCCTTGATGAACCGCATGTGAGAATTGTCCCATCTCACAAAGAGTTAATCTTCCTGAGAACGGCTGCATATAACAAGAAATGTTCAAAACTAGTAATAGATGTAGAAGGAGGACAGAAAAGCCGGAAAAAACCTAAAGATAGATGTTACATAAATGCATCAAAATGAACTATGACCTGACAGACAGTTAGGGAGTATGAACTCCAAGAGGCAACACAGCTCTTCTAACGACGCCGATGCTCCTCCTGGACCGAGCCCGCTGTGACCGTGAGTCCCTTTCATGTTGTAGGATAGATTGGCAAAATGAAAAACCTTCAACTAAAAACCTTCAAGTAGATCCCGGAGGCCCAGATGGCTTCTTGCTTGAACGGGGGGGAGGAGGGGTCCCGAGAGTCATCCTTTGCCCCCAAGATGGTGCGCAAGCCTTTTCTACCCCCTTCCCGCGCCCCGCTTCCTTAGGAAAAAAAAAAAACTTGTTTCCCGTGCCGAGACCACACGGCGTCTCAAGATGACTTCACCACCAGCTTGCCTTTTTTTTGGCTTCCTTGGAGGCCCTATGTCTGGTAACTTTGCTCCAGCTCTCGAAGCGTGGGAGCGGTGGAAGGCGATCCAGCATCGGAACAGGCATCAAGGAGGGAATTTCGATCGGGGCAAGGCCAAGCACCGACCACGCTTTCTCCAGATCGTCAGGCGTGTGGATAGCGATTCTGCGTCCTCCTTTTAATATCGATAGGCCGAAGGGGTATAGCCAGGAGTATGGTAGTTTCGCTTCCCACAAAGCTTCCAAGAGAGGTCGCAACAACCTTCTCTTGGTTAGGGTAGGTGGTGCAAGGTCTTGAAAAAATAAAAGCTCTGCATCTTCATAGACTATACGTGCCTTCTCCTTGGCTGCTCTTAGGATAGCGGCCGTGTCAACATATGAGAGCAGACCACAGATTACATCTCATGGTTTCTCTGAGGGTTTTGGAAGGGGTCGGAGTGCGCGATGGATGCGCTCGATTCTAATCTGTTGCGCCTTTTCTTTCCCTACCAGATCAGCAAACACCTCCATTGCTATTTTGTTAGGGCCTCCGCGGCCCAGGTTTCTTGGAGCCCCTTTATACGGATGTTACGCCGCCTGCTGCGGTTCTCCTGGTCTTCGATCAAAGTCAGGGCCCTATTTAACTCCGAGGCTTGCATTTCAGCTTGGTGTGCCGGGGATGAATAGTGTGACACTATTTCAGAAGCAGAGTTTTCTAGAGTTTCTACTCTATGTCCCATATGCATCAGCTCCGTTTTGATATCAGCCAGTTCTACCATCACCGGTCTCAGGGCTTGTTCCAGTGCTCTGGTGAGAAAAGCCTTGGATATTGTGGTATCCAGCTCTTGGTCCTCCATCTCAGGGGAACTGTCGGGCTCCGACTCCTCTGCTGCTTGCGCAGGCTCCTCCGAGCCGGCGGCCATCTTAGGGTCAGCATGCTGTGGGAAAGCTTCTCTTTTTTAAAAGAATTTCTGCATCCCTTGCTGCTGTCTTTGGGATCTCAGAGCCTCTGAGAGGTCAGGGCACCTGTCCCTCCCTTATTTCACCATTTTGGGCTACTCATCTGTTGTTAATCTGGGTAGAAATCGCTGAGCCGCAGAGGAGCTTTCCTCACGCTGCCATCTTCCTTCACGGCTAGGTTCCGCCCCGGTCCTATTTAAACAAAAAAATAAAATAAAACTAAAACCTAAAAAAAAAAAAATATGTTAGAAAATAAATAACATAATATAATATATAAATTATTCATTATAAAAAAAAAAAATACACAATAATCCAAATCCCATAAAAATAAGATAACATTCATATATATGGGACCGCTGTGGTACATATAATGATTGAATAGTATCAATTACCATGATTATAATTAGAGATGAGCGAGCACTAAAATGCTCGGATACTCGTTATTCGAGTCGAACTTTTCCAGATGCTCGGGTGCTCGTTTCGAATAACGAACCCCATTGAAATCAATGGGAGACTCGAGATTTTTTGCAGGGGACCAAAGCTCTGCCTAGGGAAGGCTGGGTGAAAACCTGGAAACCTCAGAAAATGATGGAAACACCACGGAAATGGACAGGAAACAGCAGGGGCAGCATGCATGGATGCCTCTGAGGCTGCCTAATCCCACCATTACCCCAAAATCTCCTAGTGGGGCATGTGTGGTATCGATTCTTCTCAGTTTAAAATCGTATATGTCCCCTATCTTAGGACCATATATTTCATGGATTTTTCTAACACGGAAAAGGAAAAAGAGCTTGCTCTGGCCAGGGGAGTGTCTTTTCTACTGCAGCTAAGGGGACGTGTCCATGCTCTGCCTATCACAGGTCAGGAGCCAATTAGAAGAGGAACCAACAAAAATCAGTATAATATCTAATACGTCCCCTATCCGGGTAAATTGTTTGAGAGAGGGCCTGTAGGTGGGGGGCAGGCTGAGGGGAAGGAGGTTGAGCCGGAAGAGCCAGAGGAGTGCCACCTTGGCTAGCGTGTGTGGTGGTGACAACAGACGGATGGAGTTCGAATGACGACGCAGGACCCCAACTTAAAAATTTAGCATCAACCGGTACAGTTGTTAACTATGAGCTCGATCAAATGTGGTATGTGTTCTATGTATACTACTCAGTTTAATACCGTATATGGCACCTATACGGAAAAATAGTTTGGAGAGAGAGAAAGAGAGGAAAAAGACGTAAATTGTTTGGAGAGAGGGCCTGTAGGTGGGGGGCAGGCTGGGGGGAAGGAGGTTTCGCTGGAAGAGCCAGAGGAGTGCCCCCTTGGCTAGCGTGTGTGGTGGTGACAACAGACGGATGGAGTTCGAATGACGACGCAGGACCCCAACTTAAAAATTTAGCATCAACCGGTACAGTTGTTAACTATGAGATCGATCAAGTGTGGTATGTGTTCTATGTATTCTTCTCAGTTTAGTACCGTATATGGCACCTATCCGCTGTAGGTGGACCTCCGGAAAAATTGTTTGGAGAGAGGGCCTGTAGGTGGACCTCTGGAAAAATTGTTTGGAGAGAGGGCCTGTAGGTGGACCTCCAGAAAAATTATTTAGAGAGAGGGCCTGTAGGTGGACCTCCGGAAAAATTGCTAGGAGAGAGGGCCTGTAGGTGGACCTCTGGAAAAATTGTTTGGAAAGAGGGCCTGTAGGTGGAACTCCAGAAAAATTATTTAGAGAGATGACCTGTAGGTGGACCTCCAGAAAAATTATTTAGAGAGAGGGCCTGTAGGTGGACCTCCAGAAAAATTTTTAGAGAGAGTGCCTATAGGTAGACCTCCGGAAAAATTGTTTGAAGAGAGGGCCTGTAGGGGGCCCTCCGGAAAAATTGTGATAAAAGAGTGCCAGTTGGACCTCTAAAAATGGCGTTTTTGGTCAGCGTAGGCAAAGACGACAAGTAGGAGGAGGAGGAGTAGAGAAGAGGAATCGGATACATAAGTAATGTAAATCTTTAGCTGCTTTCCCCTGGAGGAGATTTGAATTCCGGTGAAATCCAGGCTTTGTTCATTTTAATAAGCGTCAGCCTGTCAGCGCTGTCAGTTGACAGGCGTGTACGCTTATCGGTGATGACGCCACCAGCTGCACTGAATACCCGCTCTGACAGCATGCTAGCGGCAGGGCAGGCCAGCACCTCCAAGTCGTACAGCGCAGTTCAGGCCACGTGTCCAGCTTTGAAACCCAGTAGTTGAATGGAGCAGAGTGATCGCTACGGACGTTGGTATGGTCAGCTAGGTACTCCCTCACCATCTTTCTGTACAGCTTCCCCCTACTCTGCCTAGACTGGAGACAGGTGACAGTGTCTTGCTGGGGGTGACATAAAACTGGCAAATGCCTTGGAGAGCGTTCCCCTGCCAGTGCTGGACAAGCTGCCTGCTCGCCTCCTCTCCCCCGCTACTTGGCCCACAGAACCATGCCCTCTGCCGCTAGCGGCATCAGATGGGAAGGATTGTTTCAGCTTGTGCACCAGGGCCTGTTGATATTTATTCACTCTCATACTCCTTTCCTCTGCAGGGATGAGAGTGGAAAGGTTCTGCTTGTACCGTGGGTCCAGGAGAGTGAACACCCAGTAATCGGTGTTTAAAAAAATGCTTCTAACACGAGGGTCACGGGATAGGCAGCCTAACATGAAGTCTGCCATGTGTGCCAGAGTCCCAACACGCAAGAATTCCCTCTCCTCACTGGCCTGACTCTCCATTTCCTCCTTCTCCTCCAAGTCCTCCTTTTCAGCCCATACATGCTCAAGAGTTAAGAAGGACTGAGCACTGGTACCCTCTTCTGTCTCGCAGACATTCTCCTCCTCTTCCTCCTCATCCCCCTCCTCCGATACGTGCTGAGAAACAGACCGGAGGGTGCTCTGGCTACCAAGCAACGTATCTTCCTCCACCGTCTCTTGTGACAAGCGCAAAGCATCCAACTTCATGCTGAGCACTGAGTTTTTCAACAGGCAAAGCAGCGGGATGGTGAGGCTGATAATGCCGTCATCGCTGCTTACCATCTGTGTTGACTCCACAAAGTTGCTCAACACCTGGCAGATATCAGACATCCACGTCCACTCCTCATTGTAAACTTGAGGAATCTGACTGACCTGACTACCAGTTCTAGTGGAAGTTGACATCTGGCAGTCTACAATCGCTCTGCGCTGCTGGTAAACTCTGGATAACATGTTTAATGTTGAATTCCATCTCGTGGGCATGTCGCACAACAGTCGGTGAGCGGGCAGTTGTAGGCGGCGCTGCGCTGCCCTGAGAGTGGCAGCATCTGTGGTCGACTTGCGGAAATGCGCACAGATGCGGCGCACCTTGGTGAGCAAATCAGACAGATTGGGGTATGTCTTGAGGAACCGTTGAACTATTATATTGAACACGTGGGCCAGGCATGGCACATGTGTCAGTCTGCCGAGTTGCAGAGCCGCCACCAGGTTACGCCCGTTGTCACACACAACCATGCCTGGCTTGAGGTTCAGCGGTGCCAGCCACAGATCGGTCTGCACCGTGATGCCCTCTAACAGCTCTTGGGCGGTGTGCCTTTTGTCACCTAAGCTCAGCAGTGTGAGCACCGCCTGCTGGCGCTTAACCACGGCACTGCTGCTGCGCCTAGAGCTACCGACTGAAGGCGCCGTGCCCACGGATGGTAATTCGGAGGAGGGGTCTGAGGAGGAGGCATAGTACGTCTGAGAGACCGTGACCGAGGTAGGCCCCGCAATCCTCGGTGTGGGCAGTACATGATCGGCCCCAGGGTCAGTCTCGGTCCCAGCCTCCACCAAGTTAACCCAATGTGCCGTCAGTGAGATATAGTGTCCCTGCCCGGCAGCACTTGTCCACGTGTCCGTGGTTAGATGGACCTTCTCAGAAACAGCGTTGGTCAGGGCACGGATGATGTTCTGTGACACGTGCTGGTGTAGGGCTGGGACGGCACATCGGGAAAAATAGTGGCGGCTGGGGACCGAATACCGAGGGGAAGCCACCGCCATGAGATTGCGAAAGGCCTCGGTCTCTACCAGCCTATAGGACAGCATCTCCAGGCTCAGCAGTTTGGAGATGTGGACGTTGAGGGCTTGGGCATGTGGGTGGGTGGAACTGTATTTCCTCTTGCGCTCCAGCGTCTGCTGTAAAGACAGCTGAACGCTGCGCTGGGACACATTGGTGGACACTGTAGAGGATCTTGGAGGCGAAGGTGTGGTTTTCCGGCGGGATGCGCTCGTGCCGGGGTCCTGGGCAGGGGGTTGACTAGCAGAGGCAGCAAGTGACACAGGGGAAGGAGCAGTGGTGTGACCCGCAGGAGGTGGTGAACGGCCTTGGTTCCATTGAGTGGGGTGTTTAGCACTCATATGATTGCGCATGCTGGTGGTGGTTAGGCTAGTAGTGGTGGCACCCCTGCTGATCCTGGTGTGGCACAGGTTGCACACCACAGTCCGTCGGTCATCCTCACTTTCTTTAAAGAACCTCCAGACTTGCGAACATCTAGGCCTCGCCACGGGAGCTTCACTACGTGAAACAGTTGCTGCTGATGCACCAGCTCTGGCCCTGCTTCTCCCTCTGGCCACACCACTGCCTCTTACAACCTGTTCTGGTGCAGCACTCGCCTCCGCCTCAGAAGCACTGTCTTCACTCGGCTTATCAACCCAGCTTGTGTCAGTCACCTCGTCATCCTCTGATTCCTCAGTCTGCTCCCCCCTCGGACTTCCTGCCCTGACAACAACTTCACCACTGTCTGACAACCGTGTCTCCTCATCGTCCGACACCTGTTTACAAACTTCTTCCACTAAGTCAACATTGTCATCATCATCATCATCACCCACAGACTGCGACAGTTGGAAAACTTGGGCATCGGGAACGAGGTCAGCAGTAACCTGAGAAGTGGTTTGTGACTCTGGGAAGGGTCCAGAAAACAGTTCCTGAGAGTATGCCGGATCGCATTCCAAATTTTCCTGGGAGGGGGCAGACTGAGGGGAAGGAGGTTGAGGTGGAGGAGCCAGAGGAGTGCTCCCTTGGGTAACGTGGGTGGACTGCGTGGAAGACTGACTGGTGGACAAATTACTTGAAGCATTGTCCGCAATCCACGAGATCAGCTGTTCGCACTGTTGTGGTTTCAACAGTCCTCTACCACGTGTCCCTGTAAGTTGAGACATGAAGCTAGGGAGTGTAGCTCTGCGGCGTTCCTCTGCTCCCTCATCAGCAGGTACTGTCTCACCCTGCCCAGGACCACGGCCTCTGCCCCCTGCAGTAATTGAATGCCCACGCCCAAGCCCACGCCCTCGTCCTCGACCCTTAGCCCTGGGGTTCAACATTTTCTGTATATAAGTGTATTATATAAAAAAAAATAAAATAAATGGGCCTGCTGTACTGAAACCCACAAACTTGTTCAGTCTGAACAAGTAAATATATAGGTGGATAAGTTAGATCAAAATTATGTATGTTATTACGTACCGTGCAGTATGGAGCAATTACACGGAAACTATTAGATTAGGCAGACTTGGTCTGCTTAGTTGCAACCCAGACAAATGTCTCACAGAGATTTTTGTAATCTAGCTGTATAAATGAGAGCAAAAGACCTTGTTTAATTAAGTGACGTACAGAATGTTTCACCTGGACAGAAAATACGGATTGTAGTGAGTGGACAGCTGAACTGTGACATGCAGAATGGTTCCACGCAGCTGTGTGAAATGGATTTGTATCACTGAGCTAAAACAACAAAAAAATATTTTTTTTATATATATATTTTTTTATTTTTTTTTTTTAGTTTAGTTTTTTTTTTTAATGTGACATGCAGTAACTATCAGAGACCTAACTCAGCCCCTGCTGACGGTGGCTATTTTGACTGCAACCCAGACAAATGTCGCACAGAGATTTTTGTGATCTAGCTGTATAAGTGAGAGCAAAAGATCTTGTTTAATTATGTGAAGTACAGAATGTGTCACCTGGACAGAAAAAATGGATTGTAGTGAGTGGACAGCTGAACTGTGACACACAGAATGGTTCCACACTGCTGTATGAAATGGATTTGTATCACTGAGATATAACAATAATAATAAAAAAAGGGTTATATATGGCGATAGCTGCACTACTAGTGCCAGCCAGCCAAGCCAGGAGACAAAAAAAAATGTCTTGTAGCCCTTAGAAGGGCGGTTGGGTTCTTGTGAGATCACTCCTGCCTAACAAAGAACTAAATGCAGGCCCTAACACTCTCCCTGAAATGCAGCAGCTCTATCCAGACAGCATCTGAGCCGAGCACCGCGGCCAGTCACTAGTATATTCCAGGGTCACCTGATCAGGCCAGCCAACCCCTGCTATCGACATGTAAGGGCCCCACGTGATGCTGGGTGTACCGCAGAGTCTCCTGGCTTGTGATTGGCTGAGTTTATAGGTGCCAAAAATGCACAATGCAGAAGTTGCCATTTCCTCGAGCATGGCGAGATACTCGTCTGAGCAGCGAGCACTTATGAGTACCCTAATACTCGAATGAGCACCAAGCTAGGACGAGTATGCTCACTCATCTCTAATTATAATGTATACTGGATGTTATTTAAGAAAAATAATAATTTGTGTAGAATAATCAGTTTACTATAAAGAGGATAGCAATGGAAAAGTGTTGCAAAATACTACATTATAAGGAGATCTAGACTGGAAGTTCAACTAAATAAAGGCACAAATATATTTGCATAAGCTATATAAGAAAATAAATACAGACCAGGCTGGGACATACTATAACACAGTGTGGTCCCTATTACAACTCAACATGTTTCACTCACAGCTTCCTTGGGAGGAAGACTACTCCTCATGGTCTCCATTTTCCTCAGATGGTAACTCAGACTGCACACACTAACTCACTCTGACTGACCAGCCAGGAAGCAAGAGCTCAATACAATTCAGCTACACCCTCTTTCCAAAAGTTTCTACCTAGAGCCACTAACAAAGTTAAGGATTCATGTCTTAGACCTAACATCACATACCCAAGACATTCTGAAAGTAACATTACATTGTTTCTCTTCAAGTATAAGCCAACAGTGAAAAAACAGTATACAGTTCCTTCACGTTACACCCTCTAACTGTAAATGTATTTTATTGGGATTTTATTTAATAGATCAACACAAAGTAGCAGATATGTGTGAATTGAAAAGAAAATGATACATGTTTTTCAAATTGTTTATTAAATAAAAATCTGGAAAGTGTGGCATGCATTTGTATTCAGCCCCTGTACTCTGATACCCCTAAAAAAATCCAGTGTCACTAAATGCCTTCAACATCACCTAATTAGTAAACAGAGTCCACTTGTGTGCAATTTATTCTCAGTATAACTAAAGCTGTTCTGTCAAGGCCTCAGAGGTTTGTTAGAGAACATTACGTGTTCAAACAACATCATGAAAGCTAAGGAACACACCAGACAGGTCAGGGATAAAATTATAGAGAAGTATAAAGCAGGGTTAGGTTATACAAAAATATTGGAAGCTCTGAACATGTGTGATGGAAAACTAACACTGCACATCACCCTGAACACACCATCCCCACCGTGAGACATGGTGGTGGCAGCCTCAGGCTGTGAGGATGTTTTTATTAATCAGGGACAGTAATCCGGTCAGAGTTGAAGGGAAGCTGGATGGAGTTAAATACAGGGAAATCCTGGAGGAAAACCTAGTAGAGGCTGCAAAACCATTGAGACTAGGACAGAGGTTCACCTTCCAGCGGTATAACAAACCTAAACATACAGCCAGAGCTACAATAAAATGGTTTAGATCAAAGCATATTCATGTGTTAGAATGACCCAAAGTCCAGATCTAAATCCCATTGAGAATCTGTCGTAAGACTTGAACATTTCTGTTCTCAAATGCTTTCCTTCCAATCTGACTGAGCTTGAGACGTTTTGCACAGAAGAATGGCCAAAACTTTCAGCCACTAGATGTGCAAAGCTGGTAGAGACATACCCCAAAGGACTTGCACCTGTAATTATAGTGAAAGTTGGTCCTACAAAGTATTGACTCTGGGGGTCTGAATACAAAGGCACCACACTTTCCAGATTTTTATTCATTAAACATTGTGAAACCATTTATCATTTTCTTTTCACTTCACACATACTTGATACTTTGTGTTGGTTTATCATATAAAATCCCAATAAAATACATTTGAGTTTGTGGGTGTAATGAGAAAAATAAAACATCAAGGGATATAAATATTTTTTCAAGGCACTGCAAATCAATGAAGCATTCTCCTGCTAACATAGAAATACATTAAGACATGACATACATTACAAATCTATAACTGTTTCCGCACTAGTGGTGTTCTAGTGGAACACTGCATAATATAAAAGTGAAATGGTGTTTTTCAAATGGGTTTTCTGAGAGTACAATATTAATGAACAAAGATAGGTTATCAATATCAGACTGGCCAAGGCTTCACTCCTAACACCCTTCCATCAGCTGTTTGGATCACTCAGCTGTGATTGCTGTGGCCTCCTAACAGCATGCCGAGCACAGTGCTATACATTGTTTAGTGGCCATTAGAGATGAGCGAGCATACTCGTCCGAGCTTGGTGCTCGTTCGAGTATTAGGGTACTCGTAAGTGCTCGCTGCTCGGACGAGTATCTCGCCATACTCGAGGAAATGGCAACTTCCGCATCGTGCTTTTTTGGCGCCTATAAACACAGCCAATCACAAGCCAGGAGACTCTACGGTACACCCAGCATCAAGTGGGGCCCTTACATGTCGATTAGCAGGGGTTGGCTGGCCTGATCAGGTGACCCTGGAATATACTAGTGACTGGCCGCGGTGCTCGGCTCAGATGCCGTCTGGATGTCGTTAGGGATAGAGCTGCTGCCTTTCAGGGAGAGTGTTAGGGCCTGCATTTAGTTCTCTGTTAGGCAGGAATCACCCACAAAGAACCCAACAGCCCTTCTAAGGGCTAGAAGACATTTTTTTTTGGTCTCCTGGCTTGGCTGGCTGGCTGGCACTAGTAGTGCAGCTATCGACATATATAACCCCCTTTTTTTATGTTATATCTCAGTGTGGAACCATTCTGTGTGTCACAGTTCAGCACACTCGCTCCAATCCGTATATACTGTCCAGGTGACACTTTCTGTACGTCACAGAATACAACCAAGTCATTTGCTACCAATAACGTATACAGCTTGATCCTAAAAATCTCTGTGCGACATTTGTCTGGGTCGCAGTCTAAATAGCCACCGTTAACAATGTGTGAGTTAGGGCTCCGATAGTTCCTGCACGTCACGTTCCCAAAAAAACAAAATAAAAAAAATATATAAAAAACAAAATATATAAAAAAATTATTTTTTTTGTTGTTTTAGCTCAGTGATACAAATCCATTTTACTCAGCTGCGTGTAACCTTTCTGTGTGTCACAGTTCAGCACACTCGCTCCAATCCGTATATACTGTCCAGGTGACACTTTCTGTACGTCACAGAATACAACCGAGTCATTTGCTACCAATAACGTATACAGCTTGATCCTAAAAATCTCTGTGCGACATTTGTCTGGGTCGCTGTCTAAATAGCCACCGTTAACAGGGTGTCAGTCAGTTCTACGATAGTTTCTGCATGTCACGTTCCAAAAAAAACTAAACTAAAAAAAAATATATAAAAAAAAAAAATTAGTTTTTTAGTTGTTTTAGCTAAGTGATACAAATTCATTTTACTCAGCTGCGTGTAACCTGTGTGTCACAGTTCAGCACACTTGCTCCAATCCGTATATACTGCCCATGTGACACTTTCTGTACGTCACAGAATACAACCGAGTCATTTGCTACCAATAACGTATACAGCTTGATCCTAAAAATCTCTGTGCGACATTTGTCTGGGTCGCAGTCTAAATATCCACCGTTAACAGGGTGTCAGTCAGTTCTACGATAGTTCCTGCATGTCACATTCCCAAAAAAACTAAATTAAAAAAATATATATATAAAAAATAGAGATGAGCGAGTAGTGAAATATTCGAAATTTCGAAATTCGATTCGAATAGACCGCGAAATTCGACTATTCGACCGAATATCGAATCCCATTAAAGTCTATGGGAAAAAAATGCTCGCCACTTGGAAATCTCAATTCGACCACTTGGAGGTCACCAAGTCCACCCTGAAACCTCAGAAAAGGATGCCAACACTGCTGGAATGCAACTAGGACAGCAGGGGAAGCATGTCTGGGTGCATATAACGCGCCCAAGTCGCACTATTACGCCACTATCACAGCCTCTCAACAATACACTCCAAAGACAATGTAACCTCTCTGTAAAGTGAGACCATACAAGGAAACCTTCTTTCCTCTACATTGCCATGGACCCCAAGCCAAACTAGACAAAAAAGAAGATAAAATTCTGCACCCCTTAAAATCACGTTGCCTATGACAACCACAGATGGCATAGGCAAGGGGGAAAGCAATCAAAGCCATCACTATTTTTACCTCTGTGCCATCCCTGCCTTGCCCAGGCACATGTCCCAAAACATCATCCACGCCCGAGTAACACGGTTACTGCAAAAGGCCATTTGACCACCAACACTTTGGTTTGAGGCCGGGGATATTACATCTCCCTGACGGCACACTGCGTGAATGTTGTGGAGGCGGGGACGGGCAAACCTGCTACCCCACCCAAGTTTTGGGCCTTGGTTCTGTCTGGATTTCCGCAACCCTTACAGACAGCTCGGCAAACCCCTCCTTCTCCTTCTAGATTCTCCTTTTAAATCTGTCCACCACCCAGTCAAGTCCACAAAGTCCAGTCTCGTCGATCGCCTGCAGAAACTGCAGGGACCTCACTCTGACCCTCCTTCCTCCCACCCTGCCCAATTTATCAACCCAGTGTTCCCACCCATGCAAGAATCGCAGGAGCTATCTGAGGATTTTGTTTGTTCTGATGCCCAAACACTGGAGCAAGCTCCATCTCTAGCTGATGGTGGTGTGGAACGGGCACTAAAGTGTAAAATGATTAGGGACGATGATGAGACACAGTTGCCAGCAAGGGAGGCTGTTGTAGCAAAGTGAGGCAGTGTAAGAGGAGGTGGTTGAGTATGACGAAGTCAGTGACCCGACCTGGCCCAGTGTCATGTCTAGCAGGTAAAGCAGTAGGGATGTTGAGGGATGCGTAGGACCGCTAAAGGCAGGAAGAGGCCGTGGGCTGGCCAGAGGCTCATGGAGAAGGCAGGCTAGAGCCCGCAGGGCCGCATCTCTTCCTATAACAGGCCCCCACACAAAGCTCTCCCATCGAGGGCTCTTAGGTCCTTGTTGTGAAAATATTTTAATGAGTGCGCAAAGTTAGCTTGAGGTGAGCCCTCGAAAAAATTATATGGAGGGCCCAAGAGGTGAGCCTCGAAAAAATTATGTGGAGGCCAAGAGTGAGGCCCTCGAAAAAATTAAGTGGAGGCCAAAGAGGTGAGACCTCTTAAAAATTGTATTAAGGCCCAAGGAAGGTGAGCCATAATAAAAATTTTGTTTGTAGGCCCAAGAGGTTGAGACCTCTTAAAAAATTGTTTTGTAGGCCCAAGAGGTGAGACCTCTTAAAAATTATGTGGAGGCCCAAGAGGTGAGACCTCTTAACAATTGTATTAAGGCCCAAGAGGTGAGCCATAATAAAAATTGTTTGTAGGCCAAGAGGTGAGACCTCTTAAAAATTGTTTGTAGGCGAAGAGGTGAGGCATGAGAAAAATAGTTTGTAAGGCCCAAGAGGTGAGACCTCTTAAAATTAGTGGAGGCCAAGAGGTGAGACCTCTTAAAAAATTGTTTGTAGGCCCAAGAGGTGAGACCTCTTAAAAATTATTGGAGGCCCAAAGCCCTTAAATTAGTGTGAAAAAATAGTTGTAGCCCAAGAGTGAGAACTCTTAAAAATTATGTGTGAGGCCCAAGAGGTGAGACCTCTTAAAATTGTTTGTAGGAGCCCAAGAGGTGAGACCTCTTTAAAAAATTATGTGGAGCCCAAGAGGTGAGCCCTTAAAAATTATGTGGAGGCCAAGAGGTGAGACTCTTAAAAATTTGTGGGGCCCAGAGGTGAGACCATTAAAATGTTTGTAGGCCCAAGAGGTGAGCACCTCTTAAAAATT
>ONZH01003949.1:0-59781 GCA_900303285.1 Rhinella marina
TGTACAGAGAACTGCAAATTATAAGGTTACTATACTCTGTAGGGGAAACAAGTAGAGGATGATCAGGCTTTCTGGATAATTGAGTCAGATTAAGAGAATTAAAGGAACTGTGTTTTTGTTAGGCTTCTCACCTCTCAGTGGATTATGGCTGTGTGCTTTTCCTGGTCTCCACGGACAGACACATACCCATTGTCTTTAATGTGGGCATTTATACATCAGTAGTTTTCCATGGACCGTGGGTCAGTGAAAACCATGGGCACATAGCACAGATGCCATCCATGTTTGGTCTGTGGGTTTAAAAAAATCATTACTTTAAGATGCTCTGGAAATAAATTTTCAGCCTAGCAGTGTCATCCAAGGAGCAAAGCACTGACACACGGACCAAACACTGACATCTTCACAAAAGAACCACTGACCATCTTGTCATGGATGTCATCACAGACATGGCTCATTTGATTTGCATGTACAATTTCTACACTTCTATATTATCTGATAAATCATCCCCTATCATGATGAAAGTTTAAGGGTGCCTTCACACACGGCAAATTTTGTTGCAGAAGACGTCTGCAACTGAAAATCAGTTCCAATCATGTGATTGCAGAAATCCATGTGCTTCCTGCCAAAACCACCCCATTCAGGTGAATGGAACTGATTTCCAGTCTCATGAAATTTTGTGCAACAAAATCTGCCACATGTAAGGGTCACCTAATAGAGGTTTCCCATTAGAAAATAGGAATTAAAACTGAGAATGAAACAGATGATGAGAAGTCACAGTTCCCTGGAAATGTTAGCCCAGGAGTCTTGATCTTCTAAGAGATCTTGTCCAGAATGCAGAGTATTCATCTTCATGGCAGAAGAATGTTCTCCACTCTGCAAAGCTCTCCAGATTACCCGAAGCACATTGTCTTCTGATCGTGTAATTAGAGATGAAGAAACCTGGGTTTGTAGAAATTCATCCAGTTGTCTGAGAGCTTGTGGGATTATAAAATCAATACTGAATTGCTGAAGGGCGCGTAATGAGAAAACCCATTCGCACAAAATGTAATTGAGAGTACTAGTAAGTTACACACTAGATGGGTCATTTTCTCCTTCTGATCAGCTGATGCAATGCAATGATGAGAAGTTGGTACAAAAAAGATGAGCAATAAGTGCCTATCCATTTTCTTTGTTATATGGTATGTACTTACATTGGTTGGTCCCTTGTCGCCTGTAAAATTGCAGTCTACTTGAAACTGTCCACATGAAAGTGAATCCTTGTGTTTTATCTGTAGCCTCAAAGGTAAATATATGTCCAGGATTGTTTATTGTGATCTATATATTCTACATGTACGAAATCCCATAGTATTCGCCATGCTGTTTTTACTCACCCATATCATGTCTGTATGTTAAAAGTGGCCAGTGGGGCATTCACTCTGGGTGTTGGGTGAGGGCCAACAATTGACTGTACAACTTTAGGTCATCAATCAGTTTGCCCCCAGTTGAAGAAAAAGTCTAGCTATTAGGGCTCATACACACAAACATATTTTTCTTCCATTTCCATTCCTTTTTTTTACAGGTCTGTATGCAGAACAATCATTTCAATGGGGTTTGAAAAAAAAAAACGAAAATGACTCCTTGGGGATTCTGTGTCCGTATGTCCTCAAAAATAATAGAACATGTCCTATTCTTGTCCGTTTTGCGGACAAGGACAGGCATTGTTACAACAGATCCGCAAAAAAAAAAAAAGAAACTGCTATTCATAGTGCGCCCTGCTCTGATGAATGGCAGGAAAAGTCTAAGGCATATGGGTACACCATAGACTTTTTCCAGGGTGCGGGTGCCCACAGAGAAGACTCTGAGTGCCGCCTCTGGCACCCGTACCGTAGGTTCACCACCACTGGTCTAGCAGTTGTATCCAACACATACATTCAGTATAATGTAAAACATGTAGACGACTGAGCAGAAAATCCAAAACTTTTGTTCTTTTACATACTGGACTTTCTTCCCTTATTTGTATGGCTGTGTAATAATCTGTCACCTGATGCCAAATTGATAGAATTATGCTGCAGTATGTTTCACTTTGAAAAATGTCTCATAATTGATATCCGAATGGTTTAGAAATGGAATTTATAAGAAATGTATGAGTCTGTTTAAATAAATGTATGGGCTTGTCATAACGTTCAGAAAAGCAAATAAAATTGCTTTCTTTGTTGATGAGCTTTAAAGGGGTTGTCTCACCTCACACATCGGTAGCATATTGCTAGGATATGCCACCAATATCAGATAGGTGTGGGTCTAGAACTGGGCCCCTAAAGTGAACGAAAGTGCACCACGCATGCATGGCATTTTCTCCTTTCATTTCCATGGGAGTTCCAAAAATAAGTTAATAGAGATCGCACTGCGCAAGCTTCACCACCACTGCTTTCACTTCTAAGGGACTGCCGGAAATGGCTGAACCAGAGCTCGGCAATTCTTGGCAGTCCCATAGAAATGAAGGGAAGGTGGTCGCACATACTCAGAACTCTTGTTCATTTTGGAGGTCCAAGAGGTGGGACCCACAACTTCCTGACTTTGGTGGCATATCCCAGCGAAAGACCACCAGTGTGTGAGGTGAGACAACCCCTTTAAAGAACAAGATGGAAGGTGAAGGACCCTGTTTCTGCTCTTATTAGTATACTGCTATTGGAAATCACTTCATTGGAAATCACTGAGAAGTTTTCGATTAAAAAGTCACTTTTGATTTCAACTCTTTACCCTTAAATTGATCAGGAATACAAGGTAGACATTGATCATGTTTTTAAAAGGTCACTGTCCCTTCAACAAACTACATCAATCAATAGAATAAGCAAATATAAGAAACTTTGTAATATATTGTATTAGAAAAAATACCACTTCCCCTCCCCCTACCTCTTGCACTGATCGTTTAGTTTTTATCCACTGCTAAAATCTTGAGAGAAGAATCATCAGCTCACTAAAGGAATCAGGTTACATACTGCCCATAGAACAGTATCGAGAGGAGAATTTGGAGGAGAAACCAACTGCAGAGTAAGGCCTCTTTCACACTAGCGGCAGTCCGGATCCAGCAGGTGAAGGGTGCCGTTGGATCCGGACTGGCGCAGGGACATGTGTTCCGGCCCCACACATGTCACACAGTACCATATACATACATATACACACACATACACACAAACACATACATACTTACATACTCCAGGCAGGCAGGCCGCACGTCTTCACGCCCAGGAGGTGCCCAGCTATGATGATTCCCCACAGCGCCCTCTGCTGGGCATATAGCTTTTACTGAGTTCAACAGTAACTGTATAAATTCCTAAGCACTGAGCTCCCCCTAGTGGTGACTGCAGCCAGACAGTTTTAGAATATAACGTGTGAAGAGGAGCAGTGATATGGAACTGTATTGGGGAAATTGATCAATGTATTTATGGCAAATGGAAATAATGGTGCTTAGAATGAGTGGCAGATTTATAAACCACCTGTTCCACTTTTTCCTTGATAGAAGTCTGATGAAGTAGGAGATGTGGACACAAATGTGTTTTTTTTTTCTTTTTTTTTTTTTTTTTTTTTTCATTTAAAAAATTTAAAACTAGTATTTTTGGCAAAAATCTCACAGGGTGAGGGGTAGAGGGCCCATACTGAGTGTTGCCATGGGGCCCTATGTTATCAGTGTGCACCAATTGGTGCCCTCCACCACCCCTTGGTTCCATCTTCCAGGAGCCCATTGATACTGCATCCTTAATCCTCCCCCCCTTTCAATTTAGCAGTGATCTGATTTTTCTAAAGTGTATATTTTTAGGAAGATAATCATTCAAAAATTATAAAATACTAGCAGAAAGACCCGACTTCGCCTGGGTATATTTCATCTATTTATTTAATGTTTCTGTGTGTCGTTGCAGAGAGAAAGTCAATGCAGCTGACAGAAATTGATTTTTACCTTCATTTTTTCAATCCCTATTGGCTGCGGAGTGGGAGGGGGTGTGGTTTAATGGGACACGGGGGGGGTTAAGTCCTTCATTTCAGGGTGGCCTATAGGTTAATGCCATGGTAATTTGAGGAATCACAATGGGTAGCAGTGGAAGAAAACATTGCTTTGCGCGGGTATATTTAATCTATTTCATTTAATGTTTCTGTGTGTCGTTGCAGAGAGAAAGTCATTCTCCCTCCCATCCCTGCAGCTGACAGATGTTGATTTTTACCTTCAATTGTTCAATCTCCATTGGCTGCGGAGTGGGAGGGGTCATTACCTGACTGAGTCGGGGGCGTGACGTTGCAAGACCTGGGGTGGGGTTTTAAGTCCTTCTTTTGATGGTGGCCAGAATTACAGGTCGATGCCATGGTAATTTATGAGGACACGCCATGGGTAACAGTGGAAGAAAACATTGCTTTGCACGGGTATATTTAATCTGTTTCATTTAATGTTTCTGTATGTTGTTGCAGAAAGAAATCCAACTTCCCTCCCACCCCTGCAGCTGACAGAAGTTGATTTTTACCTTCATTTTTTCAATCCCCGTTGGCTGCGGAGTGGGCGTGGCCTGACAGAATCGGAGAGTGGTTTCGCGAGATCTGGGGCGGGGGTCAGGGTGGCATGAATTACAGGTCGATGACATGGTAATTTATGAGGACCCGCAATGGGTAGCAGTGGAAAAAAACATATTTTATTAGTACTGAATGGTCGTAGTCTAAAATTAGTCAATTTCATCTACGATTTTTGTGTGTCTTTGCAGAGAGAAATTCACCCTCCCACCCCTGCAGCTGATTTTTTTTCAATCCCGGTTGCCTGCGGAGTGGGAGGGGGCGTGGCCTGGGAGATTTGGGGGTGTGGATTATCAAGATGCTTCGAACGGTTGTAGTCTGAAATTAGTCTATTTCATCTAAAATTTTGTGCGTCATTGCAGAGAGAAATTCACCCTCCCACCCCTGCAGCTGACAGAAGTTTATTTTTCCCTTCATACTTTCAATCCCTTTTGGCTGCGGAGTGGGAGGGGGCATGACCTGACAGAGTTGGGGGTGTGGCTTAGCAAAGCGCTTCGCATAGGTGATTTAATCTATTTCATTTAATGTTTCTGTGTGTCGTTGCAGAATGGCTGCAGAGTGGGAGGGGGCGTGGTCTGACAGAGTTGGGGGCGTGACTTAGCAAGACGATTCGAACAGTTGTGGTCTATAATTAGTCTATTTTATCTAAAATTTTTGTGTGTCATTGCAGAGAAATTCACCCTCCCACCCCTGCAGCAAACAGAAGTTTATTTTTACCTTTATTTTTTCAATCCCCTTTGGCTGCGGAGTGGGAGGGGGCGTAACCTGACAGAGTCGGGGGCGTGGATTAGCAAGACGCTTCACATGGGTGTATTTAATCTATTTCATTTAATGTTTCTGTGTGTCGTTGCAGAAAGAAAGTCAACCTCCCACCCATCCCTGCAGCTGATAGAAGTTGATTTTTACCTTTATTTTTTCAATCCCTGTTGGCTGCGGAGTGGGAGGGGGCGTGGCCTTACAGAGTCGGGGCGTGGCTTAGCAAAGCGCTTCGCATAGGTGCATTTAATCTATTTCATTTAATGTTTCTGTGTGTCGTTGCAGAATGGCTGCGGAGTGAGAGGGGGTGTGGCCTGACAGAGATGGGGCGTGGCTTAGCAAAAGGCTTCGAACGGTTGTAGTCTATAATTAGTCTATTTCATCTAAAATTTTTTGTGTGTCGTTGCAGAGAGAAATTCACCCTCCCACCCCTGGCCAGCAAACAGAAGTTTATTTTTACCTTCATTTTTTCATTCCCATTGGCTGCGGAGTGGGAGGGGGCGTGACCTGACAGAGTCAGGGGCGTGGATTAGCAAGACGCTTCGCATGGGTGTATTTAATCTATTTTATTTAATGTTTGTGTGTGTTGTTGCAGAAAGAAAGTCAACCTCCACCCATCCCTGCAGCTGACAGAAGTTGATTTTTTACCTTTATTTTTTCAATCTCTGTTGGCTACGGAGTGAAAGGGGGTGTGGCCTGACAGAGTTGGGGGTGTGGCTTAGTGAGACCCTGGGGCGGGGGTTTTAAGTACTTCTTTTAGGGTGGCCTGAATTAAAGGTCAATACCATGCTTATTTATGAGGCGACGCAATGGGCAGCAGTGGAGGAAAACATCTTTTATTACTACTGAACTGTAGTAATAGAAAAAAACATACGTTATATTTATGGTAACCGGAATACCTTTAACAGTGTCAGTGAATAGAAATGGATGAGATCCTCAGCTGCTGATAATTACCTGGTTGTTATGGAAACCTGCCCTCCCTGTGTGCCTTTGCAGAGAATGGCAGTTGGAGTTTAAAACCAAAGTTCCCAGTTGTAATGTTGGCTAATGGAGATCATATTTTGGGAATATCTCAGGAACGGTATGTCCTAGAGAGATGAGACCTGGTCTAAAACCTTCCCGGACACCTGATGTACCTGTGTGCCGAATTTGGTGAAAATCGGTCCAGTAGTTTGGTCGCGCATAGAAAACAGACAGACAGACAGAAACTCATTTTTATATTATTAAGAGATTTTAACTTGGATGACTGACAGCAGACATACATATTTTTTCTTTTGTTTTTTTTTTAATCACCTTTGATAAGTTCTGTAGTAGCAGTAAAACTGACTATACCCCCCGCAGAGCAACAAGAGCACCTGTTGCTGGTAAAGCTGCAGTTCAAAAGGAGAAATACCTGATTTGTTTCCAGCTGAGAAAGCTGAACAGAAATTTCCCTGTCTCTATGAGCTTCATGAAAGTACAATTTTATGATCAGAATCAGATTATTTCCTAGAATTGAAGCTGACTATGCCTAATGAGATGATCCGATATATTGAGCGAAACACATTGCTGGGATAAATGTGCAGCATCAAAGTAATGGGAACATTTTCTGTTGTTATTACTTAAAGAGGACCTGTCGCCTCTCCTGACATGTCTGATTTACAAACTACATGTAATAGCAATTATGGAAAATCTATCGTTGTGGCCCTATATTGTGCCATACCTCTATTACTCCTGCTAGAAGTTTATGAATGAATTGCCAGCAGTCTGCAATAAAGGCCCATCTTGGTGTTGCCAGTTGGAGGGGTGTTCCTGCATAGTCTGTCACTATCTAATCAGTGCTACCAGCGATAGACTGTGCGAGGACACACCCTCAACTGGTAACACCCAGATGGACCTTTATTGCAGAATGCAGGCAATTCACCCATAAACAGGAATAAGACAGGAATTGTACAGCATAGGCTCATAAGAGTAGAGGGAATGCAAGTAGTTGTTAAAACAGACATGCCAGGAGAAGTGACAGGTCCCCTTAGATAGATCCTAGTACCATCATCGGACTAATGTTGCGGTATTTGATTTTCATTTGTACCAGGTGTATAAATATTGCAGATATTTTTTTTTTTTCCACAATTCTCTCACCATGAGTCATAAATCTAACATTGGGTTCCTTTTACTCATGGGGGTTGCACACATTTAATTTCATGTGCTGCACAGTACAGAATGCGGTTTTATAAAGCTATAGGGGAACTTTGTAAATAATTCATGTTGGGTCTTGATGGACGCTGCTTTGGTGTTCGCTGCTTCATGTTTACAATGTTTGTGTTTTGTGGCTGTCACTGCTACTATATTCCTGGTAGAACTGGATGGCAAATATCGCACATCTCTAAAACTATACTCAATTAAGTAGTGCCTGATAGTACCCAAGCGAAATACGTCATATAGCGCTAATGTAGAGAATACTAAACAGCACCCATATTAATACTGCCTTGCAATGTCAATAGCTATATTACTATATTGTGCCCATATCAATAGAGATAGCAACAGAACTACACAAAAACTATCACCATAGAACTAGTGCCATACAGTCACTATAAAATAATGTCACAAAAATGACCATATAACTAGTAGGAAACACTGCCCTCACAGAATAATGCCATACACTGTTCATCAGGAGTAGTGCCATACAGTGCATATACTGTCATATGCTTCCCACAGGAAGAATGTAATGCAATGTCTATTGGAAAATTACCATTCAAGGTCCATATCAATACTGTAACACAAATATTGTCTATAGTAATAGTGCCATATAGTGCTCTCAGGATGTCTGCTATACAGCGCTACAGAGGTAACATAATCAGGGAATATGTTATGTGATAAGGGTTGACCAGACTGTACAGTATACATTAAATTTCTTTAGATATAGTATGTATTGTAATTTTTATAATAAGAAAAAAACAACATTGACAGGAGGAGGAAAGGAGGAATGAAATAGGAGAAGAACCATTGGTTGGAGTTTAGTAAAGTGATAATCAAACAGGACCCTTCACCTCTCCTAACACATCTGATTTTGTAACTTCTTTCATTCCCCATGCAATAAAAATTCTGGAGCATCTGTTCTTATGGCTCTGTGTTGTGCCATTCCTCTGTTATTCCTGCTAAAAGTTTGCAATAAAGGTCCAGATGGGTGTTACCAGTTAGGGGTGGCTCCCTGTGCAGTCTATTATCTAATCAGTGCTGCCAGTGTCATACTGTGCAGGGACACACCCAGGCATGGGATTCAGCCGGTTCCCTCGGGTTCTCCAGATCCGGTTGTTAAAATTATAGCCGGATCTAAGAACAGGTTTACCAGCTGAATCCCGATCTGGTGCGGCAGCAGGAGATGAGCGCTTCCATTGTGAAAGCGCTCATCTCACCACATTCATCTGTATCGCCGTCATCAGGACGCCGATACAGATGAACACTACAGCAGGGAAAGGCGTCTCCCTCTCCTGTTCCTCTGATAGGCCTGCAGCCTATCAGAGGCCGGCGCAGGCGGAGCGATGACGTCATCGCGCCTGCCTGAGCCGGGCTTGGTGATGCGTGGGACACAAGCCACAAGAGGCCTGCATCGCATCGCTGACAGGATGGAGGTAAGTATAAGTGTTTTTTTTTTTTTCTTTTCTGTGGCGTGCTGGGGTCATTGCTGGCACATGGGGGACACCATATGGGCATCAACTGTGGGTATTGCTGGCAAATGGAGGACAATACGGGGGCATCTACTGGCACATCCTTGGGGACACTATAGGGGGCATTGCTGGCATATGGGGGGCCACTATGGGGGCATTGTTGGCACATGGGGGGGCATCTACTGTGGACATTGCTGGCATATGGGGGCATTTCTGGCACATGGGGGACACTATGGGGGCATCTACTGGCACATCCTTGGGGACACTATGGGGGCATCTACTGGGGGTATTGCTGGCATATGGGGGACATTATGGGGGCATCTACTGGGGGCATTTCTGGCACATGGGGGCATCTAATGGCACATCCTTGGGGACACTATGGGGGGAATCTACTGTCGCATTGCTGGCATATGTGGGGGCATGTACTGGGGCATTACTGGTGCATCATGGAGGAGACTCTGGGGGCATTGCTGGCATATCCTGGGGGCATTGCTGGCACATCCTGGGGGCATTACTGCCGCATCATGGGGGACACTATGGGAGGCATCTACTGGGGGCATTGCTGGCACATGGGGAACACTATGGTAACATCTACTGGGGGCACTACTGGCACATCATGGGGAACACTATGGGGGGCATCTACTGGGGGCATTGCTGGCACATTATGGGGCATTACTGGCACATTATGGGGAACACTATGGGGGCATCTTCTAGGGGCATTTATACTGGCACATCTGGGGGCATTTCCACTGGCACAGGGGACACTATGGGGGCATCTTAAACTGGCACATTATGGGGACACTATGGTGTTGGAGGGGGGAAGAACACTATGGGGGCATATTATATAGGCACATTAAGGGGGCACTAAGAAGGGACATTTGTACTGGTGCATTCTGGGGGACACTATGGGGGAATCTTATAATGGCACATTATGGGGGCACTGTCAGGAAGAGGAGAGGAGCACTATGTGGGCATTTACTAGGGGCATTATATAGGGGTATTTTATACTTGCACACATGGCTACACACTGGGGACATTAGCTCAACTGGGGGCACTAAGAGGGGGATTTTGTTTGTACTGGCACACATTATAAGTACTGGTGCTCATTTTAAGTATTGAAGGTGGCAGGATGAGTTCTTCAGAAGGTAGGAGTATGATGGAAAAATAGGAACCTAAGATGTCTTTTTGTCAAACTGCAGAGACGAGAGATGGGTGAAAAATCATCATGGCGCCTGGTCTGAAAGGAGAAGATGAGAAGAAAGAACGTCTGCAGAACGAGGAGAAGTCACTGGATGTAAGAGGTATGTGGCGCTGTATGCTGGATAGCACTGAATATAATGTGTATGCAAATATGTCTTTAGTGCTAGGTACAAATGTGCATAAAATGTATATGGAGCAGGTAAATCTACTGTAAGTGTAGCCTAGGTGTAATTTATATATTGTATGGTGTATATCTTATATGTGATTATGTGAGTGTAGTGTCTATATAGTCTGCTTATGTATGCATACCTCCCAACCATCCCAGATCTGGCATAACTACTGTGTGGGGGCACAATGGAGACTAGGCAGGGTTGGAACATGTACAGATACATTGGGTGGAGTTAGAGGCGTGGGCCAGCGCTTTACAAAAACTCGCAGCGCTGGTAGTTTAGCTCCTTAGGCTTTTTAAAAGTTTTGTGGTATGTGTGTGTGTGGTGTATATATGGTGTATTTATGTATGTGTACCATGTATATGGTGCATGTATATGTAAACGCACGTCGTGATGCCACATGTCCACCGTTGAGTAGGGAACCTGTTGTTAAAAATTTGAATCCCACCCCTGGACACACCCTCAATGGTAACATCTTAATGGACTTTCATAGACTGGCAATCCATTCATAAACTTCTAATAGGGCAGTAACACAGGATATGCTATAAAGCTGCGATAGAGGTGGGTCCCACCTTAGTAACCTACATTTCTCTCAAGAACAGGTCTCTGACAGCAGAAAATATGGCTGAGCATGCACATCTCCATTCCGTTCTAAGGGAACGGCATGCCCAGACACCTTTCTGTACAATACAGATGACAAAACCATTGACAGGCTGCAATTCCCATCACAACCACTGGGAGTCCGCACATAGACAGATATAGGATAGGCATCTTATGACACAATATCATATAATCATGTTTTCAAACGCTTGTCTTTTTGTGACAAACCCATCAAGGCATATCTGGCCAAAAGGAGAGTTAAGGAATGACCCATCTGTACATGCATGCTCAGCTTGGCCAAGCATGCAGGTGTATTAAGTAGGGATAGGGGAGGAAGCCACTGGGGAAAACTTATTGGAATCCTACAGGTCAATCTTTCTTTCCAACTACCTCTGTTATTGGGGGAAAGTCAGGACACCCTCATACACAATATGAGGATGTCCTCAGTCCCATAAATATTAGCAGGTTCCACTGACTTTAATGTGATGTCCATGGCTGACTTTAGACATTCTTGTCTGTGCTTAGTCTAATACAGTCAAAATGGGATTACAGGGGAAAAGAAAGCCAGATCTAAATGTGGGAAACTTTAATTGAAATAAAAAAAAAACACCCTATACTTTCAAGTAAGAGTCCAGCGATTCCCGTCTAATACCATCTGATATTCAAGTGAATTCATGCTTTTGGGAAGATACATTACATTCAGTCCTAGTACTAGCGAGCTACGCTTCATCTAACTTGTCTTAACTTTCTAACTTAGGAATCTGCAATGTTGCCAGGCAACTCTAGAAATGTATCAGGCGCAAAGACGTTTTTTTTTTTGCTATCAGTTTATGAAGTGACAGTTTGAGGCGGTGAATGGAGCACACAGCAAATAGAGGAGAACCAGAGAGATCTGTCAGTGAGGGCCAATCCATGGCTGACTGATTAATGAACGTCCTCTTGTATAGATGCCAGCATGAACATCAAATAGATGCTCGCCCCATGTAGGACCTATCCACAGGATATGCTGTAAATGTCTGATAGGAGCAGAGGTGGGACCTGCACCTATCTCAAGAACGGTCCAGGAATGGAGAGGTGGTGGAGCGAGCACTCCTCTCTCCATTCACTTCAATAGCACATCAGAAAGTAGCCCAGGTACCTCACAGCTATTTTCAAAAGTGCCACTGAAGAAAGAAAGAAAGAAAGAAAGAAAGAAAGAAAGAAAGAAAGAAAGAAAGAAATAGAGAGAGAAAGAAAGAAAGAAAGAAAGAAAGAAATAGAGAGAGAAAGAAAGAAAGAAAGAAAGAAAGAAAGAAAGAAAGAAAGAAAGAAAGAAATAGAGAGAGAAAGAAAGAAAGAAAGAGAGAGAGAGAGAAAGAAAGAAAGAGAGAGAAAGAAAATTGATATATAGATAAAAATAGGATAGATAGATAGACATAAGATATACAAAGATAGATGATAGATCAGACAAGTAGATAGATATATGATAGATAGATAGATAGATAGATAGATAGATAGATAGATAGATAGAAAGATAGACAGAATTAGTAGATATATCGATAGATAAATAGATAGATATACAGAGAGAGATATATAGATAGACATAAGATATACAAAGATAGATGATAGATAGACATAAGATATACAAAGATAGATGATAGATCAGACAAGTAGATAGATATATGATAGATAGATAGATAGATAGATAGATAGATAGATAGATAGATAGAAAGATAGACAGAATTAGTAGATATATCGATAGATAAATAGATAGATATACAGAGAGAGATATATAGATAGACATAAGATATACAAAGATAGATGATAGATAGACATAAGATATACAAAGATAGATGATAGATCAGACAAGTAGATAGATATATAATAGATAGATAACAGATAGAAAGATAGACAGAATTAGTAGATATATCAATAGATAAATAGATAGATATACAGAGATAGATGATAGATCAGACAAGTAGATAGATATATGATAGATGATAGATCAGACAAGTAGATAGATATATGATAGATAGATAGATAGATAGATAGATAGATAGATAGATAGATAGATGGGTAATAATGTGGTCCTGGTTATCTGTTGGTGTGCTGCCTCAATTTATCAAGACTTGGATGTTTATGGGCTCAAGTTCCTACTGCCTGAAGGATTTTGCACCCACTATCCACATTGACAGTGCTGCTGTTGTTTTTCGTGATAGATAGATAGATAGATAATAGATCAGACAAGTAGATAGAAAAAGGACAGATAGAAAGATAGACAGATAGATAGAAAGAAAGATAATAGATAGACAGATGTGACTAGATAGCAGACAGGTATGACATCTATAGATTAGTACCTCAGATACAGATAATGTTGGACACAGGGTAATTATACAGTCAGGAATATTACCTGTAATGCTGACTACTGGGGATTAGATAGATAGATAGAAAGATAGACAGATATAATTAGTAGATAGATAGATAGATAGATAGATAGATAGATAGATAAATGATAGATCAGACAAGTAGATAGATATATGATAGATAGATAGATAGATAGATAGATAGATAGATAGATAGACATAAGATATACAGAGATAGATAGATAGGCAGATGTGATATAACTAGATAGCAGACAGGTATGACATCTATAGATTAGTACCTCGGATACAGAAAATGTTGGACACAGGGTAATTATACAGTCAGGAATATTACCTGTAATGCTGACTACTGATAAAGCACATGAGGTTTCTACTTGGGGAGGGTCTTGTATCTGTGAGGACATTGAGCTGTCTGCTCCTGCACAGACCCCGCAGTGTCACACAGGAGGTGACTGTCCCTCATCCCCGGGTGTCACTGGGAGGAGGCTGCCAATACCTTGACGTAAGAAGAGCTCCTCCATATAAAGCTGGGCTCCGTTTCTCCTCGCACTGGGGCTGGCATGCCTGCAGACGATGAGGGCTGACCGCCGACTACTCTGCTCTTCTTCTGCTCCCCTGCTGGAGGTTCAGCACCAGGGACAGCGCCGGCTGGATGGCTGAAGTCACGGGTCGCCGGCTCTTCTCTTCAGGCTCAGATCTTCATTGATTGCAGGAAGTCTGGAAATCTAAGATCATGCCTGTGCCGGGGATGGGCACAGATTCTGTCCAAACTTTATGCCATGCTGTGCCCTCTTTGCCTCATCTTAGCTACCTGGTGGAGTACCAGCCTGGTATGTTTATGATGGGTGATCAGCTACCATCATGGGCAGGAGCTGGAGGGAGCTTCTTGTAAAGAGAGACTCATCTCCTTTCATTTCTTGTGGGTAAGTTCTCATGCTACCACAAATGAGGATGGAGTGTAACACCACTAATGGCAGCTCAGGGTCAGAGACCTGCCACAGAATGTCTGTATTCAGTGTCCTCATTTTAACTCTACTGGCTATGCTGGTGATTGCTACCTTCCTATGGAATGTACTAGTGCTGGTGACCATACTGAGGGTCAGGACTTTCCATCGGGTTCCTCATAATTTGGTGGCATCTATGGCAATATCAGATGTCATGGTGGCTGCCCTAGTGATGCCTCTAAGCTTGGTTCATGAGCTGAACAATCGGCATTGGAGACTGGGTAGAGTGCTCTGCCATATCTGGATCTCCTTTGATGTACTCTGCTGTACAGCCAGCATCTGGAATGTAACAGCCATTGCCTTAGACAGGTACTGGTCTATCACAAGACATTTGGAGTACACCTTAAAGACTAGAAAAAGGATATCTAACATCATGATCTTGCTGACTTGGCTTTTATCTGCAGTCATCTCTTTGTCTCCTCTTTTTGGATGGGGAGAAACCTATTCTGAAATTACTGAGAAATGTCAGGTTAGCCAAGAACCTTCTTATACAATCTTTTCCACATTTGGAGCATTTTACCTTCCACTTTGTGTGGTTCTGTTTGTCTACTGGAAAATCTACAAAGCTGCTAAATTCAGAATTGGATCAAAAAAGACAAATACAATCACCCCAATGCCAGAAGTGATTGAGGTGAGATTCATTTTCATGATTCCTTATTCTTAACCTTTTTTTTGCATTACAGGAGGATCTGACAACTATATGTCTACTACATGGTCACATCAACCTGAGATGATACGTTGCAGCTCTTTTCTTCCTATCAAACTATTTCCAGAGGACTGAAACAATTGTTCAAGCATACCATTGTGTCGCATACCTTTGTTTCCCTGGACAGTGGTCCAGTCTATCATCTTTGATGCAATGTGCAAATGAGTTTGCAAGTGTCCATTGGGTGGTTTAAAGCCCATCAAATGCTTAAGCTTTCTTGACTATACCTGGCCTTCTTGGGATTGATTGACAGTTTCAGCACTGGATGTGAAGTACTCTACATGTGGATCACACCATGCGTGTACAAGATTTCAATGCAGGAGTTTTTGACATCCAACAGCACTGGAGCTGTCAGTCAAGACCAAGCAGGCTATGTAGCTTAGGGTGTAGTGAGAAGAGACTGAGAACTTGCCAGGCTCAGGACCATACTTTGGGTACTTGAAAAATAATTTGCATGTCACATTAAAGTTCATTGTCTCTGCAGTTGGACCTCTGTCCAGGGACACAATGGAACACCTGTAAAGCTGTTTTAGGCTCTTGAACTGGTTTAATAGGGAGAACGGACTTGACCGTCTCCCTTTAACTGTTATTTTAAGCACTTCGAAAGCTCATTTGGGATGATTTATAGTCCTAATCTTATGGAGAGCATACACTTTGACCTGCACCAGATTTATCACAGGGGCTCTGGCTGGATGATAACTTTGGTGCATTGAGAGACACTTTTGTCTAACTTTTGATTGGCTTGGTTTGCAATAGAATTTTATGCAAGGGTTGTGGTACAATTTTGTCACAAATGATGCCTCTCAGGCCATGCTTGCCCCTTGCTAAATGGATTTCTCTAATACTAGATGAACCAAATTGCACCAACAATAAATTGAATTTCATCCCGTAAATTTGGCACAGTGTTGTGGGCCACTGAGCTGAAGCTTTTCCGTCTATATCCAATGATATTATCAAATCAGTCATTAACTAGGTTCCTCAAAGGATGAAGCAGAAGCACCTTCAGAATATATGTACCTTCTTCACGTATATATGTGAGAGACCTTCAGTCTTATAGTCTTAATATGAAACGTACTGTTCAGAAACACTTACAATGGATATGCAGTAACGCTGCATAAATGTATCCTAATTATATACCTTTAAAATAGATTTCTATCATCGCACAAGTCGGTGCTATAGTTACGGTAAACCTCGTAAGAATCTGTGCAGATTTTCGTGTAAACCTCACTCGTGTTTGATGACTTCCCACCGAGCAGTTATTCCTGGAATGCTTGAGAATCGTAGGCACTTGCCAATTCCTGCACTTTCTCAACATTGTGCTGTTTGCTTTGGTTGTAACGGGCACATGTATAAATGTATCTGCCCAACTGGGAGTGGAGCTATGTAGAGATTAGCAGACCAATTCTAGAGAATTGGAATGGAATTTTTGGAAAAATGTGGAATCTATATAATGTCTTCCAAAGTTTTTCAGGGCAGTTGAAGCACTTTTGATTCGGGTCCAAATTGGACAGTCAATTCGGTCTCAACGGACCCAAATTGAATTTACAGGAGTTCACTCATTTCTAGTGCTGTCATATGGGCTCCCTGTATCAAGTGTGCCAATTCCAACCTTTTTTTCACCTTAACCTTTCCACCTCATGCGTGGGCAGGGACAAGGTGGGGTATATATGTCCCACATGCTGCTTCTTATGTATTCTGTTTGTCATAGGTCTATATCTATTTAGAGAAAAAAGGGACACAAGGGTGTAATATCTCAGAACAGTGACAGCATGGATATGACATGCATGTGTATCAATACGTGCCAGCCAAGATTAGTTTTTTTCAGATCTGATCTTAATTCTTGTGTTGCCTCTGATAGGTCAAAGAAGCATCTCACCAGCCTCAAATGGTCTTCACAGTCCGTCACGCCACTGTCACCTTCCAGACAGATGGAGACACATGGAGGGAACAGAAGGAGAAAAGGGCAGCGCTTATGGTGGGCATTCTCATAGGGGTCTTTGTTCTTTGCTGGATTCCGTTCTTTATTACTGAACTGATTAACCCCCTGTGTTCCTGTGACATACCTCCCATCTGGAAAAGTATATTTTTATGGCTGGGGTACTCAAATTCATTCTTCAATCCTTTGATCTATACAGCCTTTAACAAAAACTACAATAATGCTTTCAGAAATCTCTTCTCCAGGCAGCGGTGATGGACTTAGCGTGCTGGAATTTACTTGTGCAAGCATGAGTTAACCAACCATTGATTTTTCATCCAGGAACCTCAGCTTTGGGACTGCTGTCTGGAACTAGAAGGCTTTAAAGTATATGGGATCTAAAGGGAGGATTATAAAGTCTTTTGGATATAGATGAAGCTGTTGAGATGATGACAAGATAATGCAAATGAAGTATTCAGAGTTGTCCAATCTGTGTTTTTATGACGGGATAATGCTAATGAAGTATTCAAAAACATCCAATATGTGTTTACTATGTATAAAAAGCAGCAGCTCATGGGTCGACATTATTATTGTGGTCATTCCTACTCCAGCCATGCAAGAGGGTCTGCAGTAGTTAGGTGAATATGATTCAAGATTCATGTCACCGAGTCCCTTCAATTTTGACCCTTAATCCATAGTAAAGATCCTTTAGCCTGCCCCCAGTTGGGAAGGAATTGTTGTGTATTGCCAAATAAGCAGTAACAGAGCTCAGAAGAGCTCAGCTCATTGAATTCACCATTTGAATAAGGTCTCCTAGGGGAATAGATGTGAGGGTCAGAGCAGCGCAATTAACTTTAATAGGTTTATTGTAAATTTATGCAAGCAGCACATTTCAATTTCTAGGTGATTTTTTTTTTTTTTTTTAAAGACCAAATGTTTAATAATTCATTCATGTATAGAAATTTAAATTCAACATGCCTCTAGATGTATTCTTTTGCAAAAAAAACCAATGTAGATCAAGCAAGGAAAATCCACAAAATGCTTATTTCTTCTTATTAAAATATAAAGAGCAATGTCCCTCCTGTAGAAAAATTTGACGCATTTTGACCGATACAGGTCTTAGTCATAGAGTACAAGTATCGTTCGAAACACGTCAGATTTTTTTTGTGGAATTTTGTGGATTTTACTTACTGGATCTACTTTGGTCTGAACACAACCCAGATCCGTGCTGAGTAGGTCAGATGATCTTTCCACCTGAGAGCTGGACACCGCTGCTGCACAACATTCTTTTGGTCTGCCTCAATCAAGGTCATTTTAATTATAGGGCAAACATTATAGCGGCACCAGTCTCTCTTGTCAGTGGCATCACATCAACTGTGTTGGCATCCTCAGGATGCAGATACAGTTGAAAACTACAGGTCTTATATTTTATTTATTTTACTCGTTTTCATAGCACCAATATATTCGTGAACGGTTTACAGACATTTCGATCACTTGCTGTCCCCGGTAGAGCTCACAATCTAAATTCCCTACCAGTATGTCTATTGATTGTGGGAGGAAACTGGAATACCTTGCGGTAATCCTCACAAACACAGGGAGAACATACAAGCTCCATGCTGATGTTACTCTTAGTCAGATTTGAACCCATGGTCCCAGCACTACAAAGCACCAGTGCTAACCATGGAGCCGCCATGCTCCTCTTGCAGAGTGGCTCCACCTTCCACATGTAGTGCCACCAGAGAAGAATCTCTCTACACAGCTTCTCTCCATCCCCCATACCAAGCACTGCGGGCATGACATGTGGCGTCATATGCAAGTGTGGCTATGACTCTCACCAGCTGCTGCCACAACAGAGGGACACAGAAGGACAGGAACAGAAAAAACCAAGGGGGCACGTCGAGATGGAGGAAGTGGTACAGTAAATTAGTGTCTCTACAGAGGGTCACTATTTAGGCACTAGTACCCTGAGGGGCACAATCCACAATAAACAGTGTAGTAGGGGGCTTTGATGAAGGTGTTCTAGCTACTCATGAAACCTTTCCATTATCCTGGCTTAGATAATGTGCAACACAATCTTATAAATCAAATACGGTACATTATTGTCAAACACAGCCAATAATTTAGACCTTGGGAAGTTGAAGAAAGAGCATAAGTTGAAAAAGAGAACTTAAGAACAGCTGCTTATATCTGCACTAATGAGGCTTACCATCTAAATGTATTCAGCATTGTCAAAAATAGAAACATCTCAAATACTAAATGCCAAGGCCTCATGGTAAAGCCATGTACAAAAGGTGGTATGGAGGCACATGGAGCCCCTGTGGTACTGTCACATCGAATCCAACAGAAAATGAGTCTCAATGAAACTGGAGGCATATGGAGATACAGTAGCACCCCGTAGAAGCCTAAGGCAGGATTCACACAGTGCTGTTGTGCTGCATTTGTCACAATTGGATCCAAAAGAGAGAAAGATAAATGGGAAAAATGCATCTGCCAACCCCACTGCAGCTGCACTGTATGAACTAAGGCTCAGAAGTACTGTATACATTCAGGAGGTTTCCTGCTGGCTTTTAATACATTTTTCAATCAAAAATAATTCATTTTTGAGCTTTTGGCCAAACGTGTATATTTCATGTTTTTTTTTTTTTTAAATTAAAAATGAACTGGATTATTACTCTGGTTTTCTGTATTTACTGATAGTGCCGGGAGCTAGAGATTTGTCTTGCCTACTGGAAAATTTCAGTTAATCCTATACACAATACAGCTAGCAGCAACATTCTGCCGGTAATCCTGGGTTTTTCAAAAATCCAAGTAAAGTGAAAATGAAGCTATATTGTCTACTTACAACTGCCAAATTACCTCCATCATTTCTATGGGGTCAACTGATCAGTAGCTAATTAACCATTTGTGTTTTTATCTTTTTTGAAAATCTTAAAAAATATATCTTGTCAACGAACATTCCTCACCGGGGGCCTTAGGCTGCTATGAGAAATTGAGCCCCATGCAGCCAAATTATCAGGGCTATCTCTCACATTACCACTGTGCTTAGTGCCCCTGCACTTGACCGTATGCCCTCTGAGATATACGGTTCGTGAGTGGGCCATATGTCATGGAGCGGCATTGATCGTGCGCACGGGAGTACACAGCATCATAAGTTACTGTGATACTGTGCATGTCGGGCCGCCTGTAGGACAATAGCCCCGTGGGCAGCCTGACGTGCCCAGCATAATTGTAATCTATGATGCTGTGTGCTCCTGTGCGCACGATCAATGCCGCTCTGGGACATATGGCCCACTCACGAACCGTATATCTCAGAGGGCATACGGTCAAGTGCAAGGGCCATATGTGTCCAAGCTGACATTTTTCACAACCATTACCTCTCCGGTAACATTGATAGGGTGGGTGGGTTCACACATAGCTTTTTAGTGGTGTTTTTTTTTTGTTTTGTTTTTGCACCTGTGTTTTGTGCATCAAAATGCCAGCTCCTGAATTTAGCTGAAAATCTATGGGAAATATGAAATTTAAGACTTCACAACTGTTTCGTTGCTACCGGTGCTTTTATTAATTAAGTGGCTTTTTAGGGTCTTTAGGGGGTTTTGAAAAACACAGTATGCTGAAGCTTTTGACATTTTTTATGGCATCTTGACAGAAAAAAACATGGCTCTCACAATTGCTTAGAATAATTTGCAACCATAAAACATCATAAAACTATGTGGTATGAAAAAAGAAAACAAAAAATGGTTTCTATGTGTTTTTTTAATGAACAAAAAATGTCAGAACAAATTTGTGTGTGTTAGGACCCTTATCGCCCAATGGTGCAGGTGATTGCATAGGACCAAGCCATTTCCATCCATGGAAGTCAATGACCACAGGATTTAGTGCACCTTTGGTGGGCATGGCTTGGCCACATGAGGCCAGCTGTACCATTGGGTCATGCCCTAGGGGTATACCAACATGTTCAGTTTTCCTGATGCAGCTTTGGAAGCCCAAACCAGGAGTGAATTAAAAAAAGAGAAGTCATATCTGTCCTTTAGTTGCAGCAACTTTTTCCACTGCCTATAATTACAAGGACAGCCAGTTCACCATGCTTCAGCCAAGTGATCTGCAGAGACTTAGGGTACAGCCACACAGGTTTCCTGATGCAGTTTTAGAAGCCAAAACCAGGAGTGAATTCAAAAAAGAGGAGAAGTTGTATCTGTCCTTGTTACTTCTCTCCTTTTATGCACTACGAAGCGCTTCTGTGAGATTTCAGGTGGTGCCTCCGCATCGCAAAAAAATAGAACATGTCCTATTTTTTTGCGGTGTGGACCATCTTTTCTGGATCATGGACCTATTCAAGTCAATGATGGTGCCAGTGCATTGCGGACTGCTATTTTCGGTCCGCAACACAGGGCACACACGCTCGTGTGCATGAGCCCATATGGAGGGGAGAGCACTAATCTGGAGGTACAGTACCTAGACTAATTGCAATATCCAAATATACGGATATGTGCAGATTTACCCTTGCTACAAGTAGGAGCAATGTACAGCTATAGAAGAACAGATGCAGAAAAGTCGAATGTAGCAGGTTAGCAAACATTAGGATCACGTATACATATAGCGGGGTCCCAGCAGAAAATTTCGGCAGCAATTACACAAGGATCTACTGGAAAATCTGCAGCAGCAAATCTATGCCAAATTTGTGGAGTTGGATGCAGATTTGCTTGCATATTTCACCAGCAGAAAAACAGGTGAGTGGATAAAATTAAGTAAAAATACTCACCTTCCCCGATGTTTCCATGGCTCCCATGCATTGTCCCATGTTACCCTTGCTGTTTTATACATGATGGTCTCTTACAACCTGGCCTCCTGTGATGATGTCTCATCCCATGTGACTGCTGTAGTCTGTGACTGCAGTAATCATTTGGGACAAAACATCATCATCATAGGAGAGTGGGTTGTACAGAGATCGGCATGCAACCAGGCAAGGGAGCCAGGGAAAAACCAAAGTAGGTGAATGTTTTTTTTATTTAAAAAAATTTTAATATTTTTATTTAGGACTTGATAATTTTGCTGCTGGGGTCTGCAGGTAATCAGCAGCGGAATACTCAACAATTGGGGGCTGTTGCAGATTTTTACTTACCCTGTGAACTCAATGGGGAAAATCTACAACAAACCTGTAATGGCGAGTTTGCATTAGCGTTAGAGATTGTGTTCTGTTATAACAGAGTTATAATGGAATATAGTGGAGTTTTACATGATGGAAAATAAAATCCTGTTGCATCCTATATTTGACAATAGGAATCAACATTGTAATACTTTGAGGCATGTCTGCATTAAATATGCAATGGGTGTGTGTTGCCTAATGCCCAGGTTATAAAGTATTGTAGAACAGTTCGTTGTACATTGATGGTCTGCAGGAAAGTTGTAATGAATGTTATTTTTCTGCTCTTTTTTGCATTGTAGATTATGTTAGAACAAGTATGTAAGGTGATTGAAGATAATGCAGTTCTTTAATATTTTAGCCCAGGAGGCATGTACACCTTTATTTTTAAAGATTTCATTTTACGCATTAAGGATTTTTATTAAAAATGTCCAGCCGTTTCTGTGATACAGGGGTTAAAAATCAGTCTTTTTGCAAGCTGTCACTCATTTTTTTAAAATCCTGTCATCTGACGGCTCATAGCTCTTTTCTCTGATCTTATGACTTCATAAGCACTTAAGACATATTCTTATCAGTTTGATAAGAATTGAGCTATATTAAGTGTTTAGTTTAATATGTGGATTTTTAACCCCTATTTTTAGAAACGGCTGAACATATTTAATAAAGACCAATTAAAAAAATATTTTTAGACCAAAATGAGTGAAATGTAAATATAAAAAAAATGCCCTGAAGGTGTCCATAGCCTTTAATGTTGCTGTAGAGTAAGTTCAAGGGGAATTAAAGAAATAAAATAAAAAAAACACCACTAGTTACCTATATCATTGCAAATAATATTGCACTTCAGTGTAATTTTCACCCTTTTTAGCTTCTTTACTCATTCCTCTGCAGCTCTGGCCTTTTCACTTTCTGAGACTGGCAGCAACTCATCCTAGGTGATGGCTGGCAGTAAGTTCTTACTAACCTCTTTTCCAGTCTTCTTCCCCTGCATAGAAAATAGTCTCTCACACACATCTCCAGAGATTCCACCATTAAATAGCATTATGGTCTGTAGTGCCTCCCAAATTTCCTTCATTTCTAGATAGAGATTTACCTATATAATTCTATAAATTTAGGGATTTAATTTAAGGATGAACGAATGAAAGGTATTTAGACTGGTTCACCTTCTTCACTATAAGATTACTAAACCAGCAGTGAGAGAAGGGGAAGGGAGCAGGGAAGCTACTAAATGGTAGTCCACCACGGAAAACAGGAGAAGGTGGACCAAAATTTTGGTCACAGCAGAAACAGCAGGGGACGCTACCAAAGGAAAAAAATGTAATGTATAAAAAAGACAGACAGTATTTTTATTATGTGTACATGTATATTGCAATAATACTTCATTTAAAACACTCTGGGCACATTTATTAAGACTTAAGTCTTAATAAAGGCCCTGCGCTAGTGGTGGACCCAGAGCATCCAGCACCAGTTCTAAATGTGAGACAACTTCTTTGCTGTCTTACATTTAGACCATTTTCTACACCTAAAACAGGCATAGAAAATAAAGAATGAGACCGGCCTGCCGGGTTGTCCCCTTCCCCGCCCACGCCATGCCCACAATTTTAGACTATCTATCTATTTATCTATAATCTACTTGTCTGATCTATCTATCTATCTTATTTAGCTATCTATCTATCTATCTATCTATCTATCTATCTATCTTCTATCTAGGATTGTAGAGATTTGTGTATTTGCAGGGGATCCTTAGACAAGCATAGGGAACCTATGGTTAACTGAATGGGGACTAAAATGTCACTTTCCCTGACGACAGGATGTTACAAATTTTTATGTATTCACATGTATTGCTGATTTATGCAAAAAAAATCCTTTCTAACAACAGAAATGTGTTAACTCTACGCAAAAGCTTTTATGTCAAATCAAATTAAGGAACAATGACATTTTATATTCAGTTACCACTCTTATTTGGTGACAATGCAGTGTGATGTTATATGCTTCCTTTTAATTAATTCTATTTAAGTTGAAACATCATTTACTCCTACATATGTATTAGGCTGGATAAAAGGTACTTAATTTCCCTTCGAGAAAGAGGAAAAGGCGGACGTGAAGGGTAAATTTAATAGGAACATCAATGTCTTTGAAGTGTTGGATTTTGGTTGGAATTCCTCAGCTATTCCCTGGAGCCATTTGCTTCATCTTCCTTCACACTTATTCACCCTTTTTACCATGAACCTTATAGTTGATCTGTTGTGGACTTGCTGTAACATCCGAATATTTTAGAGTGTTTCATTAATCTGCAAAAATAGGTTAGATTAACCCCTATACGTCCAGATTGCATGGAACTTCTGGGTGACCGTTAGAAGGTGGGACGTAGCCGTACAGCCCGATCCGGTGTATATAATTACCCGAGCATGCCTACGCTCGGGTCCGCTCGCAATGCTCGAGTCTCTTCCCGAATTTGTATGCTAATGCGTACGCATTGTGCGCTAATGCCTACAAATTCAGTTAATTAGCATACTTTTACGAGTGAAAGGAGTAAAAGAGGAGAAGTCGCGATTCTGACCTTTTTCTATTAACCAGACACCATCCTCTCTTCCGAGCGGGGGGTGTCTGGTTTATTCCCATTGACTAACATTATGTTTGGGTGCTCAGCTGAGCACTCGAGCAACCCCTAGTGCTCGGCCAGAGCATACGAGCACAGAGGTGCTCGCTCAACACTACCTCTGAGTTTAGCCACTTGGACTCCCTCCCAGTTGGCGCAATAGTGTTGCAGGTCCTGCTTTGCCTGAGCTGACCTGGTAGCTGAAGATAATTGTAGCCCCCAAGTGCCTGATTTTACCTCCTCCCAAGGCCTTAAATTTGATGCCATAGAGTAGAACTGCTTAAATTTTTGTATCTATTATGGGCATATTTTGGCATTATAAAAAAGCCAAGTATTCAAGATTATTGGTCCCTGGATATATTATATAGCACCCCCTCTACCAAACACATTTTGAGGCTATCCCCAAATTCCTCCACTTAACAGTGGTTGCTCACCCCTTGAAGACCCACATTTTTGGAGCGCATTCTGCAGACCCAGAATTCGATCGACTTATAATGGCCATTAAATGATCAATATTGTAGTACCTTTTCCTGAATTTTATGAACCCGAGCAAAATATTCAGGAATTTCTGGGCCCTACACAGCCACATTGCTTGAGCCCAATGATAGGTTTTGTGGGTTCCTTTGCAGCTATTAACAATGAAGACTGAATAAATGTGCGGTGCTAATTATTATAAACTAAGGAAAAAAAATGCCAATCACGTGGCCGGGAAAAGCGGTAGCTCATATATAACTCCTACTCTCCCACCCAACAATTGACAGGTTGACACAGACATAACTCC
Organism: Rhinella marina; assembly: GCA_900303285.1. NCBI lineage: Eukaryota > Metazoa > Chordata > Amphibia > Anura > Bufonidae > Rhinella > Rhinella marina. The sequence goes on from ONZH01003949.1 coordinate 25,400, forward strand.
CTGGAGAGCTCAGAACTGCCACTGTTGGAGCCTGGCTTCCTCTTCCACTCAGTCCTGATTCATGGCCGACTGTCAAGTGAAAATGGCCGGCTGAACTCCCACCATGGCTTTGTACGTTAAAACTGTCCTCTCTGACTCTGCCCCATCTCCTCCCATCATCACACATGCCAGCTACGCACATTATGTGGAGGAGAGACAAAAAGGGAATGGATAGGCAGTGGCAAGCTGTGGAGGAAAATGGCTCTTGTGGCACCCTAGAGTGATGCCACTTTCTTTAGGGTTCATGCACATGAATGTATTTTCTTTCCATGTCCGTTCCATTTTTTTTGCGGACCATATGTCGAACCATTCATTTCAATGGGTCTGCAAAAAAAACGGAAGTTACTACGTGTGCCTTCCATTTCTGTATGTCCATTTGTCTGTTCCGCAAAAAAATAGAATATGTCCTATTATTGACCACATTACGGACAAGCATAGGGCTGTTCCATTAGGGCTCATGTACACAAACTTATTTATCGTCCGTTTCCATTCCGTTGTTTTACAGGTCTCTATGCGGAAACATTCATTTAAATGGGGTTTGAAAAAAAAAAACTGAAATGACTCTGTGTGCATTCCAGTTCCATATGTCTGCATGTCTGTTCCAAAAAAAAATTGTGGTCCATTTTGCGGACAAGGATAGGCATTGTTACAATGTACCCGCAAAAAAAACGGATGCAACATGGACGTCACACGGATGTCAGACTTTTTTTGTTGCGGACCACAAAATACATACGGTTGTGTGTATGACCACTTAGGCTAGTATTCAGTAATGAAGTGGGTGGCATCTGACAGATATCAGTCAGACATGTTATTGCCTATGTTATTAGTGATTAGTGAATACCATTAGCATGGCAGTGCTGGGATACCAGTCGTGTCATGTTGTTATAATTGTTCTGCAAGTTTGGATGTTCACGCATTTTGATTTACTGCCTCGCAACATTGAGGTATTAGAGAGGAGGGGCCTGCCTAGCAAGAGAGAGGCTAGACACAGGGCCAAAGAGAAAGCATGGAATAAAGTGTTCAGATCTTGAAAGTCAGTATCCCAGAGAGGATTTATGTCTGAGAGACCTGCATCCCCACTACAACTCTGCAATAGGCAACGAGGAATAAGAATGATCAGCTAAAGGTATTTCAGTAATACAGACTGTAACATTGGTACCAGCCATGGCCTGTTTACCCTCCTTTCCTGTATTTGATGTGCACCAGCCCCAATCAAACTTGGCAGTATGCTGGAATAAATGGCTGAAACGCTTTGAGATATTCCTGCAAGCTATGAGCATTACTGACAAAGCAAGAAAGAAAGCAATGTTATTACACTATGCCGTTGGGATCCCTCAGTCGAGTTTTCTCACAGGGCCACTGATGACAGTATTGCTAGCACTGTCCTGATGGCGGCCCTGATTGAGGTAGATGAATCCCTAGTTAGTGTAAAGGGGAAGCTCAAATTTAGGCAATATCCACCAAATTAAAAGGGCCCGCTACATTATTAAATACACTACATATTGTTTACATGACCTACTGCTACGTGCCTCCACACCGTATCTTCCAGATTGTGGGCCCATTCAAGTGAATGGGTCAGCATCCGTGATACGGCGCACACACGGCCAGTGCCTGAATACTTCAGACCCGCTGTTTGTGGGTGACGATAGGGGCAATGACCGACAATGGCTGTGTGCATAAGCCCTAAGACATCATTGATCTTGACCAGAATAATTCCCCGCCAGCATTTCCCTACAGGGTAAAGCTACATTCAAATTGTTTTTGCAGCCTCCGATCTGCATATTTTGCAGCTCAGATGCGGACCCATTCACTTCAATGAACACTGTGTGCTGTCCGCATCTGTATGTCCATTCCTATTTTTTGTCCGTTTTGTGGACACGGATAGGCATTGTTACAGTGGATCTGCAAAAAAAACGGATGCCATACAGAACATCATCCTTTTTTTGCGGATCCGCAATTTGCAGACTGCAAAACACAATGTTCGTGTGAATGTAGCCTAATACAGCGCCCCATACCTATTATATCCAGTATAATACAGCGCCCCATACCTCTTACATCCAGTATAATACAGCACCCCATACCTCTTACATCCAGTATAATACAGCGCCCCATACCTCTTACATCCAGTATAATACAGCGCCCCATACCTCTTACATCCAGTATAATACAGCGCCCCATACCTCTTACATCCAGTATAATACAGCGCCCCATACCTCTTACATCCCAGTATATACATACGCCCCATACCTCTTACATCCAGTATAATACAGCGCCCATACCTCTTACATCCAGTATAATACAGCGCCCCATACCTCTTTACATCCAGTATAATACGCCCCATACCTCTTACATCCAGTATAATACAGCGCCCCATACCTCTTACATCCAGTATATAATACAGCGCCCCATACCTCTTACATCCAGTATAATACAGCGCCCCATACCTCTTACATCCAGTATAATACAGCGCCCCATACCTCTTACATCCAGTATAATACAGCGCCCCATACTCTTAATCCAGTATAATACAGCGCCCCATACCTCTTACATCCAGATAATACAGCGCCCCATACCTCTTACATCCAGTATAATACAGCGCCCATACCTCTCTACATCCAGTATAATACAGCGCCCCATACCTCTTACATCCAGTATAATACAGCGCCCCATACCTCTTACATCCAGTATAATACAGCGCCCCATACCTCTTACATCCAGTATAATACACCGCCCCATACCTCTTACATCCAGTATAATACACCGCCCCATACCTCTTACATCCAGTATAATACAGCGCCCCATACCTCTTACATCCAGTATAATACAGCGCCCCATACCTCTTACATCCAGTATAATACAGCGCCCCATACCTCTTACATCCAGTATAATACAGCGCCCCATACCTCTTACATCCAGTGACGTCTCCTCTGATGTAGATGTTCACTTTCCTCATCTTCTCCTTTCAGACCAGATGCCATTTTTCAGCCATTTCTCATCTCTGCAGTTTGACAGAAAAAAATCTTAGCTCACTACTTTTCCATCATCCTCCCATCTTCTGGACAAATCATCCTACCACCACCAGTACTGTGCCACTAGTACCACACAGATAGTGCCGTTCAATAATTATTGGCACACAGTGTCCTAAAATAACTGCGCCCAGCAAATAGTGTAAACATATTGTCCCCCAGAAATAACTGTGCTATGCTGATACTGTGCCAGGGTGCCCCCCACAGTAATAGTGCTCCCCAAAGTCCCAACTAATAATTCTCTGCCAGAGTGCACTTGTTAGTAATAGTGCCCCCAACAGTACTAATGTCCCCACTGTGCCCAAGAAGTAATAATGTTTCCAATGTGCCAGTAAGAAGTGCCCCCATAGTGCCCCCCAATAATGTGCCAGTAAGAAGTGCCCCCATAGTGCCCCCCAATAATGTTCCAGTACGAAGTGCCCCAATAATGTGCCAGAAGTACCCCCAAAATTTCACCCCAATAATGTGCCAGTAAGAAGTGCTCCCCACCCATAGATGCCCCCCCAAATTATGTGCCAGTAAGAAAGTTCCCCCATTAAATCATGTGCCAGTAAAAGGTGTCCCACCCCCATAGATGCCCCCCAAATTATGTGCCAGCAAGAAATGCACCCCAAATTATGTGCCAGTAAGAAATGCCCCCAGTGCCCCCATGTGCCAGTAAGAAATGCCCCCAGTGCCCCCATGTGCCAGTAAAAATGCCCCCAGTGCCCCTATGTGCCAGTAAAAATGCCCCCAGTGCTCCTGTGCCATTAAGAAATGCCCCCAGTGCCATTAAGAAATTCCCCCAGTGCCAGTAAGAAATGCCCCCCAGTGCCCCCATGTGCCAGTAACAAATGCCCCCAGTGCCCCCATGTGCCAGTAAGAAATGCCCCCAGTGCCCCCATGTGCCAGTAAGAAATGCCCCCAGTGCCAGTAAAAATGCCCCCAGTGCTCCCGTGCCATTAAGAAATGCCCCCAAGTGACAGTAAGAAATATCCCCAGTGCCAGTAACAAATGCCCCCAGTGCCCCCATGTGCCAGTAAAAATGCCCCCAGTGCCCCCATGTGCCAGTAAAAATGCCCCCAGTGCCAGTAAAAATGCCCCAGTGCCCCCACTAGAGCTCCGGTCGGTGATTGCAACAATGAAAAAAACACACAAAATACTTACCTCCATGGAGCTGGCAGCGATGCGATGCAGGCCTCTTCTGGCCTGTGTCCCGAGCTGTACGGCTCAGGCGGCGCGATGTTGTCATCGAGCCGCCTGAGCCGGCCTCTGATAGGCTGCAGGCATAGTGCCTGCAGCCTATTAGAGGAACGGGCAGGGGAGACGCCTTTGGGGTCATCTGAAGGCAATTGTCTATGCTGTGAAGATACGAGATGTGCAGCACCTGAAACTACGGATACTGAAAGCCTGTGCTAGCATTTCTTCTGCGGTGTTGCTGTCAGTGTGTGAAGAGTGCGAGAAGAGGGTTGCATTGACAATCCAACACAATGGGCAGCACTTTGAACACATTTTATAAGTGGTCAGAAACTTGTAAATAACTCATGAAAGAATAAAGTTACGTTAAAACCAAGCACACCATTGTTTTTCTTGTGAAATTCTCAATAAGTTTGATGTGCCATATGACCCTCTTCCCATTGAAAAAACTAAAGTTGGATCCAAAATGGCCGACTCCAAAATGGCCGCCATGGTCACCACCCATCTTGAAAAGTTTCCCCCCTCCCATATACTAATGTGCCACAAACAGGAAGTTAATATTACCAACCATTCCCATTTTATTTAGGTGTATCCATATAAATGGCCCATCCTGTATGTATTCTGAGCAGACCAGAACCCTTGAACCATCATAATCTACCACTAATTATGAATCTCACCTTGACGCATTCCTTTCTCATGTCTTTTAATTTCCCAGGAGTGGGCGCTTACATGAACCATTTTAAATTAAACTTTAATTTCATCCAATATCCCATGCTGTTTTATGCCAGGTAAGAATATTTCTTAGTGGCATTGTAAGAAAAGTGAATGTCTTCAGGACTGATTTCATGAAGATTTTGTAGGAAAATAAGTTGCCTTCATTCTTAGTTTCTGACTGTATCGATGCATGTCTTCCACTTCATAAATTAATAGAGTGTTTCTGTTTAGGGCCTTGGTTTTCAAAATCTAATATGACTACAATGATATAGTAACCATTATAAATTTAAAATAGGAAAAATAGGAAAATGTGGAACACAGACTTTTCCATAATGACTAGGAATGAGGGAACTTCTGTTTTCAAGTTTGGCATACAAGGTTGGGGTTCGGGTTATCTAAGAATTCCGTTATGGATACCACTACCACGGACAGAGGTTCGCTCAACACTAATAATGACATTAAAGGGGTATTTCAGTGTCAAAATAAGAACCCCCCCCCCCCAACCCTGACAAACTGCCCATGCTGTAAAAAATAACAGAAATTATACTGCCTTCATCCACTCCCCATTACTGCTGTTCCGAAGGAGCCCCCACTATGCCTCACTTCCTGCTCCTGTCTAAACACAGCAGGAAACTGGGGAGATTGCAGTCAAACTGCTTCTGCTTCAGTGGGGTCCCTGCTGTTCTCCACTTCCTGCTGGAAGGGATGCCACTCATCCAATAAATATTTCTGCAGCCAACGATTGGCTGAATAGTATTTATACTCATTTCCTGCTGTGTCGAGCCAGGAGCAGGAAGTGGATTTCAGCAGGGACCTCAGCACCATTGGAACAGGAGAGGCGGGGAATGGACGAGGTGAATATTATTATTTTTATTATTTTTTATTATTAACCCCTTCCGCCATGTATGGCGGAAGTCCGGTCTCTAAACATGGAGCCCACTCGCATCTTCATAGCCGCCGGATTTCTGCTATTTTAGCCACTTCCCATCCTCCCATTGTATATAATATATAAATATCACAAGTCGCATGTATCCCAAAATGGTAGCAATAAAAATGTCACCTCATCCCGCAAAAAATTAGTCCCCACACAAGATTATAGCCAGAAAAATGAAAAAAATATGGCTCTAAAAAAATTGCAACACAAAAATATGTTTTTTTTTCTATAAATGCTCTTATTGTGTAAAACGTAAAAAAATAAAAATAGACATATTTGGTATTATTGCATCCATAACAACTGGCTCTACAAAAATATCACATGATCTACCCCATCAAGTGAACCGCGTAAAAAAATCTAATAAAAATTATGCCAAAACAGCTTTTTTTTAGTTGCCTCACCTACCAAAAAACATAATATCAAACAATCAAAAATTCGTATGTATCCCAAAATAGTAGCAATAAAAACGTCACCTCATCCTGCAAAAAATCCCCACACAAGATCCTAGCCAGAAAAATGAAAAAAACAAATATGGCTCTAAAAAAAATTGCAACACAAAAATATGCTTTTTTTTTAAACAAATGCTCTTATTGTGTAAATGTAAAAAAATAAAAATAAAAAATAGACATACTTGGTATTGCTGTGTCCGTAACAATCGGATCTATAAAAATATCACATGATCTACCCCATCAAGTGAACGGTGTAAAAAAAAAAAAAATAGAAAAATGACACCAAACTGCTTTTTTTGTGACTTAACCTCCCAAAAATGAGATTAAAAAGTGACCAGAAAGCCAAATGTACCCCAAAATGGTGCCAATAAAAAGCACAGGTTGTCCCGCAAAAAATAAGCCCTCACGCAGCTCAGTCCACAAAAAAATTAAAAAGTTATCGCTCTTAAAAACAATGACAGAAAATTCCATGTTAGAAATGCAGATGCCACTCCTCCCGTTCTGAGCACTGGCGTATCCCCAAATACGGTTTACGACCACAATTGTGGTGTTACTGTATTCAGGAGCAAATTGGGGAGCAAATTGTGGAGTGATATTATCTTGTTATCTTTTGTGAAAAAGAAAGTTTGGGCCTAACGCACCATTTTCTTGTAAAAAAAAAAATAAATCTAATTTTTCATTTTCACAGCTAAGGGCTCGTTCACATCACCGTTAGGGATTCCGTTCTAACTTTCCTTTATAACATTGTTATAACGAAAAATAACGGAATCACTAGGACGGAAATCAAAACGGACACCTTTAAGAGGCATTCCGTTTTGATCCGTAATAATAGAAGCCTATGGGAAAGCATAACGGATCCGTCTGGTTGCCGTTATGCTGGACGGAAACCAAAGTTCTGTCGACTTTCAAATTCAAATTTTCGTTAACTTTTGGATTTTTTAATAAATAAAGGTAAAACATATCGAATTAAATTTACCATTAACATGTACAATGTGTCACGAGAAAACAATCTCTGAATGGCTTGGATGAGTAAAAGCGTTCCAAAGTTATTACCATATAAAGTGACACATGTCAGATTTGCAAAATTAGGCCTGACCAGGAAGGTGGTAAGTGGCCCGGACTGGAAGTGGTTAAGTAGGGGACACCTACGGCACATGTATGCGATCAGGGATAACACCTGCATACATTTTCCCTTTCAGATGCCGTGGTCAAATCAGAGCAGTCCGGAAGTAGAAGCCGTGCATTACCGATCCAGTAACACCGTTCCCTGGCTGAGATCGGGGAACCTGTTACACTGATCTAATAGACCGAAGCCTCAAGCAGGCTTCAGAGTCTATTAGATGAATATATCAATACAGGCCACTAGGTGGCAGCATCGTATTGTTATATTGAAAATGAAGTGTTCAATGATGGCTATATAGCCATCAATGAACACAATGGGCGATCTAATGAATGTCAGTCATAGTCACCCAAGGTGACTTAAAAAAAAAGTTTTTACAAATATAAAAAATAAAAATATATAAAAGTTCAAATCACCCCCCTTTCCTTGAAATAAAAATACTTAACCAATAAAAAAATAAGCATCATGGGCATCGCCACGTGTGAAAACATCACTGCTCTAGAGGAGATCTGCACGGAGGAATGGGCCAACATACCAGCAACAGTGTGTGCCAACCTTGTGAAGACTTACAGAAAAGGTTTGACCTCTGTCATTGCCAACAAAGGATATATAACAAAGTATTGAGATGAACTTTTGTTATTGACCAAATACTTATTTTCCACCATAATTTGCAAATAAATTCTTTAAAAATCACACAATGTGATTTTCTGGATTTGTTTTCTCATTTTGTCTCTCATAGTTGAGGTCTACCTATGATGTCAATTACAGTCCTCTGTCATCTTTTTATGTGGGAGAACTTGCACAATTGGTGGCTGACTAAATACTTTTTTTTTCCCCACTGTACGTAGTGCCCTTCTTTTCATCTTTTTAGATGTGCAGAAACATCAATTCCAGGACTTCCTTTCTACCATTCCAGATGGCTTCTCACACTGTGCATATGGTAGCCCAAGACACTTCCTGCTGCCCTTGGATTGGCCAGCACTACTCACTTGAGCAGTGCTGGCCAATCCAAAAGCAGGGGTGTACAAGTAGGAGGTGTACTGGGCTACCGATGCAGAGTGTGCATCAAATAGTCTAAGAGACGATGTGGCCATCTTGGATGACAGAAAAGGAGCCCAGGAATAGGTGGATCTGCAACTGAAAAGATTAACCCTTTCCCGACCAGCGCCGTACATGTACGGTCGCTCGCCCTTGCAGCGGGCGTCATGGCCGGCAAGTCTCTGCTGTTTCTAACAGCAGAGACTTGCCACTACTTACCGCCATCAGCTGCGTCTTCCTTGGCCTTCTGATGCCGTGATTGTCGCTTTTTTTTTTAAAAAAAAATTAAATAAAAAGTGATCAAAAAGTCATACACACCCCAGAATGGTATAAATAAAAACTTCAGATCGCCCCGCAAAAATGAGCCCCCATACAGCTCCGTACACATAAATACCAAAAAGTTATAGGGGTCAAGATATGACAACCAAAAAAAAAAAAGGCCAACTTTATAATTATTTTATCACTATCAAAACGCAGGAAAAACTATACATATTAGATATTGCCGGATTCGTACTGACCAGTAGAATGAAAGTAACTGGTCAGTTTTAATGAACATCGAACGCTGTAAATAAGAAACCCGTAGAACTGTAGTGGAATAGCGTTTTTTTTAAATTTCACCCAATTTGGAATTTTTTTCCCGCTTCCCACTACACCATATGCAATATTAAATGGTGGCGTTGGAAATTACAACTTGTCCCGCAAAAAACAAGCCCCATACAGCTATGTGAACAGAAAAATAAAACAGTTATAGCTGTTTGAAGGCAGGGAGCGCAAAACGAAAATGCATAACCGAAAAAACCTCCGGGGTAGAAGGGGTTAAAAGGAGGTCACCATGTAAATGTTCTGTTTGTTCCCTGGTTAATGTGATTTTTTTTTTTGAACAGGAGGGTCGCTTTAATTTACCTTGTGTATACTAATATGTACTAAAATGCATTATGAATTTATTAGACTTGGTACATAATTTTAGAGTACATAATGTCATTTTGTCAGCCAGTAGCTGTTTTGCATAAATTAGGAAATATAATTATGGATGTTGCATTTTGATGCTTACCCACACACATACATGACAGGCGCTGGATTAATGTTTTGCTACCTTAGTAATTAAGTACATGTTAATGAATGTTTGCTCATTTTAAATGAGAGCAAAGGTCGCCCAGAAAAGGCTTTTTTTTTTTATCAAAGAAGATTAATCACATTTTCTCTGAGGGAGCAAGTGCTTTTATATTGTGCCAAATAGTCTGCCCATCTTGGCCACCTTGCTGAAGAACATATTCTCAGTATTGTTATCTATGATTTTCTACTCTGTTCTTGAGTCCACCAGTTGGGTTCCCTTGGAGAACTGGTCTTTTTATAGATGATTTCAGCTGTAAATTAAACGGCATCTGTCAGCAGATTTGTACCTATGAAACTGGTTGACCTCTTACATGTGCGCTTGGCAGCTGAAGACATCTGTGTTGGTCCCAAGTTCATATTTGTCCACATTGCTGAGAAAAAGCAAGTTTTGATATATGAAAATAAGCCTGTAGGAGGAATGGGGTTGTTGATTTACACCTAGGGGCTCTGCTTTCTCTGCAACTGCTCTGCCCTCTGGACTCTGATGGACAGGGTCAGGTGTGATGATAATTTCGTGTGGAGAGCCTCTAGATCAGTGTTTCTCAACTCCAGTCCTCAGGGCCCACCTACCAGTCATGTTTTCAGGATTTCCTTAGTATTGAGCAGTTGATACAATTAGTGTCAGTGAATCAGGACTTACCACAGGTATTCATTATGTGGGATACTCTCAAATCATGACCAGTAGGTGGGTCCTGAGGACTGGAGTTGAGAAACACTGCTCTAGGTGTAACGGCAACACCCTTATTGTTCCTACAGTCTCATCTGCATATATTAAAACTTCATTTTTCTTAGGAATGCAGGCACATATGAACATGGGACCAACAACTGACTGGAAACACTCTTGAAGACTCTTCTCTTTTGATTGGTATCACTGTACCAGAAATTGATGACTGAGGAGGAAACTGCCCAAACAAATGGTCAAATGCATGGACATACACAATTCCCCATTACTGTATAATAACTGGAGCAGTAATGTATATGGAGATATAGGGGCAATCATTAATCTTCACTAGGTATGTAATACAGGGTTGTAGATAGGTTTTAATTCAATCTATAAATTGACAATGACACCCGCGCTACCGCTCTATGCAGTATACAATTACTAATGGCTGCTGCTGGGGACTTATTTTAAGGAGTTCCTGCCACTGCCCCTAGTTATTAACGATCAAAGTATAGTACAGGTACCTGCGCTCGTCAATGCATACTCTTATCTAAAAGTAAAAAGTATCTTATACTTGCCATTGGTGGTATAGTTCAAGTCCCACTTGATTTTCAGTTGTGCTTGTGGAGTAGGGACTTCAGCTTCCACCCTCAGAAGCACGCATGAGGGGGAAGCCCGGCAAGTGATCACTCGTTAACTGACCTTCAATGTGACATCACATGCTCCTATGGATTTTAATTTAAGCATACTCAATCTAATGTACTCAATCTAATGGCCAAGCTCATTAAGTAAAAGTAAGGCTTCATGTCAGTATTTTGGTCCGCAAACCACAGATCAGTGAAATATGGATACCTTCCATACGCTTTCCACATCTTTCTCACGCCTGTCAACGGAAATAGCTGTTCTCATCCACAAATTGGACTAGAATAGTTATCATTTGCAGAACGGACACACAGATCAGCAAAAATGCAGATATGTGCTTGGCCCATAGAAATGAATGGTACAAAGAAAACAAGTTGAGAGCCGCACCTGCCTGAGGAGAGGGGAAATAAAGAGAAGAGGTGGAGATAAAGAGAAGAACCTTAGGAAAAAGGGATTGAGGTGGATCTTCTCTTTAAAATCACTTCAACCCTTTGGGATGAATATTGAATTCAATGTAAGTGGCATAGATTAATTTCTGTATATGTTGAACCAGTATTTGGCTATGGATATTGAATAGGAGTTGTTTTTAATATATTTTAGATGTATTTTTTATATTATTTTTTGTTTTCACTAAGTGGAGGATGCAGCGGGATTGGAATCCATCGTGTACAATGAATATTGTTTCTCACTCCATAATAGTTCATTACATTTATCTCATTCCTTGGATCTCAGAATTGATGCATAGAGGCTGAAAATCCAGGGTTGCATTATGGGTGACTGATGGACATCCAGGTTTGTGTGCCTGTCAACCATTGCACTGCATTGCTGGTTTGGTCTCCATGGTAATGGAGATGCTATCAATACTATGCGTGCTGTTTTTTTCTATGTATACAGATATAAGCACAGTGGTTTCCACCACATGCTTGATCAGGTTATTGATTGTGACCCGATCTGCAATGTTGCCGCGTAGCGAGGTAAATTTCCATGTAAATAGAGATGCTTACTTAGCTGGGCAGATTTGGTAGGTCACATGGTAGGTCACATGGTATAGCAGATATAGCGGTCACATCACCGGATTGCTGTCAGGTGATCGCGTGACGTTGTCAGGGAGAGGTGGGGATTGAGACGCGGGAACAAGGAATGAGTCTACGCAGTTGTGCTGGGAGGACGCCATATCTCAGTACACGATGTGATTGGATCCCTTGCTGACGTCCTGTTAGATCACGATTGTATCTCTCATAAGATTGGTGAGTAGTGTTGTCTTTATGTGATTGGTGAATTACTGATAAACTTGTGAGGTGCACTTATTCCCTGAGAGTTCATTGGTATAAACAAATAAGGGGAGGTATTTTGCACGTTATTTAAGCTTTGAATATATCCTGTTTATGCTTGATAAAGGCTACTATGTAGCTGAAACGTTGCACTAGCACTTTTTCTGTGGCCTAATTTTTGTACATTTTTTCATGGACCAAATTTGAATAAACAAGGAACGTTATTAGGAGATGCTGCTGTCCACGGTGATTGATATGTCATAGAAATGAATGGGTCAGTGTGCTATCTGCAAAAAATTTGAATATTACATGGAAGAAAAATATGGCCGTGTGCATGAAGCCTAAGGCAAAGTAAATGCGTAGTTCTTATTGGTCAGATCACGGTGCACTGCCTAGTTTAAGAACCCAGAACATGAAACCAACGCTTCAGGAAACAAGGAATGTTGTGAGATTTCAGTTCTGAACCCTGTAAGATTGTAAATATAACAGACTAGAATTTTTCTCATCTGTTTAACGTATACAAAAAACGTATACATTAAATGGATGCCTCAGACTGATGTTATACACTGACATCCGTTCACCATAGAGTTCCATTGTTTAAAAAAATGTATACAAGATATGTGCAGGATACAAGAACGTGGTGTGCTGCATTTTTTTTGTATCCTTTTAGTTTTTTTTTTTCTAACATACAAGTCAAAAGGAGGCATAAAACATGATGTGAACCCAACCCTGAAAGTAACATATCACACACCGCTATTTTGAAACACCATATGAATACTTTACATTGATATCCTAAATGCAGTAAAGCCCCATGGTTTCTACAAATACACCGTAAAAAATCAATTGTAAAACCTAGGCATACATGAGCTGGTCCAGTTATTTTCCTAGATTCCTAAATAACTAGACATCGATTTCATTCTTCAGTTTGGAATATTCTGCCCCATTTTTTTACAAAATCTCTTTCATTATAGTCTGTTATTTCCTGTTCTTTCTTTTGCAGATTCTTTTATGTTTAACAGCACATTCTGTATTATCACTATAAAGTCAACAATGTCAGTTGATCAATAAATGCTATACAGTGCTGCTCATATAAATCAAGAATATTTGACACAATTCTAATGATATTTCAATAAAAACAAATCACTAGAATGACTGTTTTAATTTTCCCCTTTTCCTGCAGATTATAAGCATTCTGGGTAAGTACTCGCTAATGCCTATGGCCTAACCTAGATCTACACAGCTATATGTTTACTAATGTTTTTCAATTTTTTACATTAGGATCTTTTTTTTTTTTTTATATACCTTTAGGCAGTATGTAACTATGTAAAGTATATAATATTGATGACAGGTTCCAACCATTGGGGGCCATTGATGGATGAGTCTGGTCACATGCTCCTCATTCAGCGACTATGTTGGGACTGAAGTATCATGTAGAAAGTGGAGAAGAGTATACTAAACAATTTGGATACTAAAAACTTGCCTATTATTAGCCTTATAAAGCCATTTAAAGCTCATTTGTTAAAATGCTCTTAACCTCTTCAAGACCAGGCTATTTTTCATTTTTTCAGATTTGTTTACTCCCTGCCTTCCAAAGACCATAACTTTTTTATTTTTCCATTCACATAGCTGTATGAGGGCTCATGTTTTGCAGGCCAAGTCATATTTTGTATTTGCACCATTTACGGTTCCATAAAATGTAGTTGGAAGCAAAAAAGAAAATTCCATATGGGGTATTAAAAAAACACAATTTCGCCACAGTTTTATGGGTTTTGTTTTTACGGTGTTCCCTATGTGGTAAAACAGACCTGTTTCCTCCATTCTCTGGGTCAGTGTGATTACAACAATACCACATACGTATAGTTTTTCTTGCGTTTTAATATTGAAAACTTGCATTGCCATATTCTGGCTCCCGTAACTCTTATTTTTAGGTGTACAGAGCTGAGTGAGGGCTCATTTTTTGAGGGCTCAACAATGCCCTGTGGAACTAGATGTCACACAACTCCAGGCACATTTAAGTCAGGTGAGAGGCACCCAAGTGTCACATCACAGCATTCAAAACCATTTACATCAGCATGGTCTGCATGTGTCTTGCATGGGCCAGGGAGCATCTATGCTAGGAAAGAGACGAGTGGGCCTCAGTACTGTTTACTGTTGAAATTTGATCCACGCTGAGCAGAAATGATGGCCGCCAACTATGTTGGAGACATCAACGAGAGAGCGCTATGCATCATGCTCCACTGTTGTAACCAGACGAGCCTTTGGTGGTGGTGGTTGTGGTGTTACAGTGTGGGCAGGTGTGTCTCATCAATAAAGAACTGCTCTGAATGGTACAATGACAAGCCCATACTACTTGAATAACATAATTAATCTAGTCATTGTGCCTCACAGGCCTAATTTCATCTTTGTGGATGACAATGCTCCAGCTCATTGAGGTTGCATCATTCGGGAACGGCTGCTAGAGACTGGGGTACCTCAAATGGAGTGGCCTGAATCCCATTGAAAACCTATGGGATCAGCTGAGTCGCCATGTAGAGGCTCGTAACTCTGTACCCCAGAATCTGAATGACCCTTCAAGATGAGTGGGATGCCATGTCTCAGCAGACAATAAGTCGACTTGTGAACAGCATGAGACGTCATTGTTAGAGTTGAGTGAATCCTAAAAGATTTGGGGATTCGGTATTCGGCCTTAATTTTCCGCGGGATTCGTGGGTTCGAGCCGAATCACAAATCCCATTAAAGTCTATGGGAGACCCGAATATTTTTGCAGGGGCCAAAGGTTCTGCACAGTCAAGTTTGCCCCAACATGTGAAAACCTCAGAAAAAGATGGAAACACCTTGGAAATGGATAGGAAACACCAGGGGCAGCATGTAGGGATGCCTCTGAGGCTCCCTAATTGCACCATTTTTTCTAAATCTGGCCAATAGTCTGGTGATGACCCCAAGGCAATTTTCAGGGACACGGTAATGGTGACCCACTTAAAAATGCTGCCTGACAACCTGGCGGTGAACCCCTGATTATCTGTCTTTCAATAAGATTGCAGTGTAAAGCATGGTGGTGAGCCTCAGTATGACTTTTTAGATGGAGATTGCATGTGGTCACGTACTCCCTGGAACCCCATAGTCACCCCTTCTCTGATGTGCTACCCCAGAACATTCTCTACCCCAATTCGCAAGACCCTTTGCAGTCTCAGTGTGCTGACAATGGGATTTACCAGTGTTGTCTGAGGAGGTGGTGGACAATGGCGAGACACAGGTGTCGGGGGGTGAGGTAGTTGAAAGTAGTGTTGCACGATATATCGAAAACTTGGTACGGTTTCGGTACCTAGTGCGGTACCGAAGCTCGATACCGAGTTTTCTTGCCGTCCGATACATAGAACATGGCGCGCGCATCACTTTAATGCGGTTGCCATGTTCTAATATCTGCCGCGCTGCCAGGGCCGGATTATAATTGGAGCACCTGGAGCTACTGCTCCAGGCCCCTGCTCCAATGATTTCATGGGGGGCCCCGCGCCCCCCTCACACCTCAGATCAGCCCACCCAGCCACTTTAAAAAAAGCATACTTACCTGTTCTGGCCGCCGCTGTCCTCAGGTTCCGCGCTCCACTGTGTTCCCTGCCGGCGCGCAGTATGTCCTGACGCAGCGTCAAGTCATAGTGTGAGCCGGCAGGGAACACAGTGGAGCGGGGAGCCTGGGGACAGCGGCGGCCAGAACAGGTAAGTCTGATGGGGACGGCCAGAACAGGTAAGCCTGAGGTCTGATGGGGGCACATTGTGTTGATCTGAGGTCTGAGGGGGGCCACAAGACGCTGACCTGAGGTCTGATGGGGGCACATTGTGTTGATCTGAGGTCTGATGGGGGCACAAGACGCTGATCTGAGGTCTGATGGGGGCACAAGACGCTGATCTGAGGTCTGATGGGGGCACAAGACGCTGACCTGAGGTCTGATGGGGCACAAGACGCTGACCTGAGGTCTGATGGGGGTACAAGACGCTGACCTGAGGTCTGATGGGGGTACAAGACGCTGACCTGAGGTCTGATGGGGCACAAGACGCTGACTTGAGGTCTGATGGGGGCACATTGTGTTGATCTGAGGTCTGATGGGGGCACAAGACGCTGACCTGAGCTCTGATGGGGGCACATTGTGTTGATCTGAGGTCTGATGGGGGCACAAGACGCTGACCTGAGGTCTGATGGGGGAACAAGACGCTGATTTGAGGTCTGATGGGGGCACAATGTGTTGATCTGAGGTTTATTATCCCTGTACAGTGACATCACTGTGTGTATTATCCCTGGACTTTGACATCACTGTGTTTATTATCCCTTTACTGTGACATCACTGTGTTTATTATGGCTCTGGGGCGGCTGCAGGCTGGTACCATTAGCCTGGGAAGGGCCAATAACCGTGTCCCTTCCCACCCTGGTAGTGCCAGGCTGCTGCTGTTGGTTGTATCTGGCTGGCGAAGGAAAAAAGGGGGGGACCCCACGCCATTTTTTTACAAAACGCAATAGATGTTGGGGTTAGTGCTGGCCTGCCATACCAGCAAGCACTAAGCCCAGTATTAGTAATCAGGGCCGTCTGTAGATAGCCATAATTACTAAAACTGTAGTATTGTAAAAAAAAATACACACACACAAGTATAAAACATTTTATTGAAATAAACACTCCCCCAGACCCCTGTTTGACCATTTTATTAAAAAAAAAAAAAAAAGCTGGTCCGACGTAGTCCACCGAATCCGACGTAGTCCTCTGCATTCACGACCCTGAAAAATAGAAAACAAACACACAAACACAGACCACTTACCTCTTCCTGCACTGGGATAATATACACAGCGATGTCACTGTACAGGGATAATAAACACAGGGATGTCACTGTACAGGGATAATAAACACAGTGATGTCACAGTACAGGGATAATAAACACAGTGATGTCACAGTACAGGGATCGGCGTCTCGTGCCCCCATCAGACCTCAGGTCGGCGTCTCGTGCCCCCATCAGACCTCAGGTCGGCGTCTCGTGCCCCCATCAGACCTCAGGTCGGCGTCTCGTGCCCCCATCAGACCTCAGGTCAGCGTCTCGTGCCCCCATCAGACCTCAGGTCGGCGTCTCGTGGGCCAGTCCGACACTGTGCAGGTCCCTACGTTATGTAAATTTAGGTCACTGCCAGCCAATCACTGCTGGGGAGGTATAGGGGCTGTTACATCACAGCAGGCGTTCCCACAGGCTTCCCTTTGATGCTCATTGGCTGAAAAAAATGGGCATTTCAAACTTGCAGTGACGCACGAATAATCACGAATCCGCGCTGCCTCGGGATGCCGAGCCGAGCCGAAGCGGGCAATATTCATGCGAATCACGAATATTGCCGCTTCGATTCGCTCATCACTAGTCATTGTCAAGCTGTAATTGATGCTCAAGGCCAAATGACAAGTTTTTGAGACATTGACATTTTTGTGGGGGTATACCCACCACTGATGTTGGCGTTTGTTTCAATACATTTTTGAAATGAAGAAATCACCATTGCTGCTTCTACTTAAATGCCCTACTTTCATGATATAATATCACTGTAGTGTGAACATTTTACATTTTCCATAAATTTCACCCAAAAGCCAAATATCTGTAACTTTTTATAGTATATAAGTAGTGTATAATTATTTTTGACTTTATGTTTATCTATGATTGTCTGTTTTTAACCATGGGGCATTGAAGGACATTAAAAAGAATTGGCCTTCACCTGGGTATATGATATGATTAAAGACATTGTCTAAAACCCCTAATTCAATTTTTTCAAAATGTGATTTAGCAATGGATTTATAGAAATTGTTTCAACGGCTTATTCATATTCTTGTTGCTAGATCAATATTCTGCCATTAGACTGTTCTTCTTATTTCAATTGTCAAACTGCAATAGCTTATTACTATCTTGGTCTTTGTCTCAAGTACAATTTATGTATCAGCATGACTCAAAAT
The DNA here is from genome assembly GCA_900303285.1 of Rhinella marina. Lineage (NCBI taxonomy): Eukaryota > Metazoa > Chordata > Amphibia > Anura > Bufonidae > Rhinella > Rhinella marina. Next base: position 43,549 of record ONZH01003949.1, read on the forward strand.
GCTCCAAATCACCTTCTCCCTTCTTTCATTGTGTTGACATACCGTATTTTTCGCCCTATAAGACGCACTTTTTTTCCCCCAAAAGTAGGGGGAAAAATGCTGTGCGTCTTATAGGGCGAATACAAGTGAGCGCTTCCATAAGGAAGCGCTCACTTGTACGTAGGGACCCCCATCAGACCTCAGATCAGCCCACCCAGCCACTTGTAAAGACCATACTTACCGTACCTGTTCTGCGCTGCCGCTGCCGTCCGGTCCCACGCTCCGCGCTCTTCTCTCTTCCCTGCCGGCACGCACTATGACCTGACGCTGCGCAGCGTCAGGTCATAGTACGTGCCGGCAGGGAAGAGAGAAGAGCGCGGAGCGTGGGACCGGACGGCAGCGGCAGCGCAGAACAGGTACGGTAAGTATGGTCTTTACAAGTGGCTGGGTGGGCTGATCTGAGGTCTGATAGGGACACAGTACGCTGATCTGAGGTCTGATGGGGGCACATTCTGCTGATGTGAGGTCTGATGGGGGCACATTCTGCTGATGTGAGGTCTGATGGGGGCACATTCTGCTGATGTGAGGTCTTATGGGGGCACATTCTGCTGATGTGAGGTCTTATGGGGGCACATTCTGCTGATGTGAGGTCTTATGGGGGCACATTCTGCTGATTTGAGGTCTTATGGGGGCACATTCTGCTGATTTGAGGTCTTATGGGGGCACATTCTGCTGATTTGAGGTATGATGGGGCACATTCTGCTGATTTGAGGTATGATGGGGGCACATTCTGCTGATGTGAGGTCTTATGGGGGCACATTCTGCTGATGTGAGGTCTTTATGGGGGCACATTCTGCTGATTTGAGGTCTTATGGGGGCACATTCTGCTGATTTGAGGTATGATGGGGGCACATTCTGCTGATTTGAGGTATGATGGGGCACATTCTGCTGATTTGAGGTATGATGGGGGCACATTCTGCTGATTTGAGGTCTGATGGGGGCACATTCTGCTGATCTGAGGTCTGATGGGGGCACATTCTGCTGATCTGAGGTCTGATGGGGGCACAGTGAGATGGTATGGGGGCACAGGGGGCTGATATGGGGGTCTGATGTGATGTCCTTAAATTTATGGGTAGTCTGATAAGAGGATCTGATGAAAAATATTTTTTTCTTATTTTCCTACACTAAAACCTAGGTGCGTCTTATGGGCCGGTGCGTCTTATAGGGCGAAAAATACGGTAAATGTTTTCCATTCATTATCATATTCTCACCCGTAGCTTTAAGGATGCTTGCACTTCATCTAAGATAAAAAGATGAAGCAAAAACACATCTTCTGAAGGGGTGAAATGTTTAACATGTTCTGCTACTTGAACTTTCTACTCAGAAGAGATATGATTAAAATGTGATAAAAAAGCAGTACCACAAGGTAATAACACCTTAACATGGATTTATGGCTCAGATTGCATTAGACATGTATACAAGGCCACATGGGAATTTAACAACATTCACAAGCAAAGGGTCATAGGAGTAATGTCACTTAATCTCATATGGTTTTGTATGTGAGATATATCTTTATCTGTGTGTGTGCATGTAACTTTCAGCATAGAACATTGTAGAAAAAAATGTTTATGTATAGATACAACTGAAAGAACAGGACTGAATGTTTATATGTCTCACACACCGTGCTTGTGTTACTCTATGAACAGATGACAATATGATATTTAAGCTTTTTAGACAATGTAACACTTATGTACATTTTAGATCTGTTCATCAAGGGGAATCTACATTGTGGTTTGGTCATCAAAATATTTTACCACAGTTGTGCAATTTTTTGCATAGATATAGTGTATTTTGAAACATCATTTCTGCATTTCAGAACTTGTTGCAACCTGACTGCCATACAAAATCTGAAAAACTGCTGTAGGACGTATATTTTGTCAACATGTGATTTGCTAGGCATCGCTATAAATAAACTGTGAATCTGATTATATTATTAACAATGTAATACTTGCTAAAATGTAATTATTCCGTGGGTGTGCAACCACTGTGTCAACCAACCAGTTTGAATTTGGGCTAAACCTAGCGGCATTATCCTGGCAGTCCCCTGGCTTTCACCATTTAACCATTATACCGGGATCTGGACTTCGCTACAGTGAAGCCACCAGGCTGCTCCCTCTTGGAATGGTCCTAGTGTGGTTGACCGATGACTCACTAACTGGTTTGGCTTTGGGCTAAACCTAAGGGGCATTATTCTGGCACTCCTCTTATATTCACCTTTTAACCCCTTTACTGGGATCTGGACTTTGCTGCAAGGGAGAAACCAGACTACCTCCTAGGATAGTCTCAGTATAGCTAGCAGATGACCCACTGCTAGTGGGGTATATAGAACTGACTAAGCTCTACAGCAAATGTTTTAACTTCCCCCCTCAGTCCCCTTAATGCAGACCTCACACTTGACCAAAAAAAAAATACTCAACTCTCTTCTCCTGCAGGCACCTATATTGCACAGCATCAGGTAATAGTGTGCTCCTACTCACACTACTTCCCGTTCTGAAGCAGTGCGCTGCCAGTGCAGTGCAGGCACCTGGAAAAGAAGAACTGGGACCGGTGAGTAATATCAGTACTAGGACTAGAAGCACTATACTCACTGCTCCCTGCCCATGTGTCCTCCTCCGAAGCCCCTCCTGAATTCGGCCCCTGTAGCAGCCACTTCCCTTGCTTCCACGGTAGCTATGCCCCTGACGACTGGGGATAGGGACTCTGGTGCAAGCACCTGGAGCTCTAGGCACAGAAAACCCACCAAAAGAGCAGGTATAGTTTGAATAATCACATACTGATTATGTAGTTCATGGCAGAACTTGACTTTAAACTTTGGCTGGATAGATGAGGAAAACTTTGCTACAATCACAGACACAGTTAGAACAGATATTTGCAACACTGAACTGGAGACAATAGGAGCACTTGCATGCAGGGTCATTTTGGATGCAGGAATAAGACAAGCAGGAACCAAGACTAAAACAGACACGGCAGACAGACTAGGTTAACATTAGAGATGAACGAATCTATTCGCCGCTTCGTAGATTCGATACAAATCTTGGAAATTTTCCGCTGCGAAGCGAATCCGGATTTTTTGAGATTCGCTCCATTAGATTCAAAAATGTTCTTAAAGCTTTCTACGCATTCGCTACGTACTTGTCTGATATATTTTACACTAATGCTACGTATAAGTTACTTTATACTCTGATGCATACGAATTCAGTTAATTAGCAAACTTTTACTGTTCGTTCGTTATTTGTGTGCCAAAAAGCCAGGGAAGAAAGCGGTCACCTGACCTAGTGGGAAGGGCTTGCTCTGATTGGCTCAGGCTCGGTAAGCCAGTGACGCATCAGTTGTGCTGCGACTGCTGAGACGAGCAGAAGCACTGTCTGTGAAGTTCTGAGAGACAGTAAACTCTTGTGTCAGTGCAGGGCAAGTGCTGGGCCAGTGCAGGGCTAGTAATTAATCAGGCAGGAGAGAGACAGGGAGAGAGACAGGAGGGGGAGAGACAAAAGACCAGCTGCAGTGCCACAGTCAAGTGAATAATGTCTGGCATGGAAAAGCAAAAGGGTTCCAGCCGGACCTCGAGCTCCAAAAAAAAGGAGAAGGTGGCACAGGGCAGCAGTGCCAAAGGACCTGTAGCCGGAGCTTCTACTTGTAGAATTCACAATAGTTGACCACTGTTCAATCAGGCTAACCCACCAGGGCGCAAAATTGTAGTGAAGGAGAAAGTGGATGAGGCAGTGGAGTGGATGGCTCACTCATCTCAATCACAGCTGGATGATCTGCTGTTATCTGCTGATACAGTATCAATGTAGCCAGGGGTCAGACTCAGAGCGTTCCTCCTGCTCCACCATTCCGCTCCAGCACATCCTAGCATTGTGCGTGCCTGTGTATTACGCAATCACTAGACAATAATACGCTGAGGATTCGTACGCAATTTGTACGCTCATGCGTACGTGTTCACATAAGTTGCAAACCTTTAACAACTGTACGTTCGTTATTAGTGCGCGAATATTCGCAAAACACCACATAATAGCATATGATTTGTACGCAGCTTCGCCGAATAGATTCGTATGAGGTATGAAAAGTTCGACGAACATTCGGCGAAGCGAATTTTGGATGATTCGCTCATATCTAGTTAACATAAAAATGAACTTGAGCAGACACTGAACTGTAAGGTCAGGAGTACACAGGCAGAATAGATACACAGCAGGCACACAGACAGGAACACCAGCAGGATAATGCAGGTAAATCACAAGAGAAACACTAAGGGGGTCATTTATTAACCAGAAATAATCCTAAATTAGGTGTATTTCTGGCACAGATTGCGGAGCAAAGATCCTTTGTGCTGCAATCAGCAACTTCTTCCCACTCACACCATGTCTAAAAAAGTGGGCATTCACCATTTTCTATGCCTGTTTTTGGCATAGAAAATGGTCTAAATGCGCCTCTTCATAACTCCGGTGGATCCACTGCCAGGTACAGGGGTTTATTAAGACCGGCATCTAAAACACCAGTCTTAAATGGGCCCTGAAGTCTTCCAAACACCTTTGCTGGTCCAAGGGAACCTTAAAGCTCAGACAACCTCTGCCTTAAATACCCAGGGACCCTCAGCCATTGGCTGGGGAAGGTTTAGTAAGCACACGTACTGGCCCTGGACAGGGGTGTGCACACACTATGCATGGCAGAATCATTCATGAGGCCATGTGAGCAGTTCGCCTCAGGGGATGCTCTAAAATGCCTGCAGAGGGCAGAGATTTAAATGTAGTACATATGCTCAGCCCTGCATTGAAAACTATTTTACTGAAACCAGCCATTTCTGTTACCTCTTTCTGTGTATGAGGTCTTTCTATTCTCTTCCACAGATCAGCAACAGTCAGCCGGTGAGAGATTTTTAATTATATTAGGAGAGCAAAACTGCAGAGCCACTTTGTGGACTTGTTATAGAGCTGCCCTGCAGTCCTACTATCCTTATATTGGGGATCAGGGACGTTATGTGGATGAAATTTGTCCTTGCTGCCTCACTCAGACTTGGTCTTCTTCTTCCAGACCCCATGTAAGCAGCTTGTCTGGCTGTTCCATCAGGTCCAACGTGAAGCAGGCAAGTAATGAACAGAGAGTGGGGAGGGAGAACTTGTCTGTAGATGCCTCCTCTTCACAATCGTGGCCTGCCAGATGTCAAAAAACAGGTCAGGAAAATATAGAACTCTACTAGTCCTGTCCTGTGCTATGCCCACAGAAAACATTCTCACAAGCCCTCACCTTCTGCATTCAGTACTTTATATATACATAGTGTGCTCTTTTGCACTAAACATGACAGAATACAGTTTTTCCTTGTGGTCCTGATTAGGGATGAGCAAACTGAACCGCAACGAACCAGATTCGTTACGAACTTTGCCAAAAGTTCGGTTTGTCACCGAACCGAACTTTGAGAAAGTTCGTAACGAATCTGGTTAAAATAACAACGGTGACGCAAAACTCACAAAAAAACACAAAAGCATACATCCATTGGGTTGGGCGCTGCACTCGGTTAGGACATCAAACTGGTGTAACAAAGATATATATATGTCTCGCCAACAGCCATAGGCCCAGATTCAACAGGTTTGACACCAGAGTATTTGCGTCAATTTGTAAAGCGAGTGCCAGTGAGGTGTCCATTTCCTGAAAATTGGACACGTATTTTTGAATAATGGAACTGGCGTAAAGCCTTCTTGAATCTGTGCCTTTTTAAATGTCCTTTCTTCACCTCATGGATTCTGTGGGTGAGGTTGCCTGTCTATTTAACCGTATCCGTATCCTACTAGACAAGCTGTAATGTTAGAGTGTTTTTTTTTTTAACGTTGACTGTCCTGTGCTGAACTCTACATCAACATTTTGTCATGTATAAAAACTGATTTTTATAAGCGTGCATATTCTTAGCTTCCAACTTCAGTTCTCTGTACTAGGCCCTTCTGGGTCCAAAAGAATACTGCTCCTACTAATGCCCCCACCGTCAATTGTCTATTTGGAAACATACTGGATGCAATCAAGAGCTGCTGAAGCTGCCTCCTCAACTTGTCTCTTCACAACAATACTGGCCTGGGTGCAATCAAGTGCTGCCTCCTCCTCCTCCGTCAATTGTCTGTTCTCAACCATACTGGCCTGGGTGCAATCAAGTGCTGCTGCCTCCTCCTCCGTCAATTGTCTGTTCTCAACCATACTGGCCTGGGTGCAATCAAGTGCTGCTGCCTCCTCCTCCTCCGTCAATTGTCTGTTCTCAACCATACTGGGTCCAATACAGTACTATTACTGCTGCTGGTTCCACTGTCAAATGTCTGTTTTCCACCCTACTGGGTCCAAGGCAATGCTGTCGGTGTTGCCAACTTGCACTTTGTGTCCTATGTCCCGTGTAATCACTTACACCTTGGCTAATGTGTACCTGTTCTGGGGTGCACAAGGTCTAATTAAATGGTACGCCTGTCTGTCTTCTGACCTGTGATGTCACTGAGACCGCATCAACTTCAACGCACCCTTTTCTTGGGCTGGTGCCATGATCTACCGTGTGTTTTTGGTGCTCTGGCATGACATGGACTGCTCCAGCGGACATCTTCAATGCTGTTAAATGTTGTTGACCTGGCTGAGGTTTCACTGTTTTTGCACTTTGATTTTTTCCACTTTTTTCATTGTAATAGCAACTGCAACTAAACGAAACTATACCCTATCAGACTCCCACTATTGTAGCTGAAATTATTCAGCCGTTATAGCAAGGTTCGTTTTAGGTTCGGTTTGTAAGAATCCGAACTTCACGAAAGTTCGCCGAATCGAACCGAATCGAACTTTTCAAAAGTTCGCTCATCCCTAGTCCTGATTCCTACGTTTTGTGACAATTAGAGTAGTATATCCCTGTACTATGCTTCCCTTAGACAAGAGAACATAGTTTGATGATTCAATCTACCCAACTAAATTTGTCCCTTCACTGTCCCTACATCACTGTAAGAATGCTGGAGTGTGTTTGTAACTTCTTTTTACCAGACACATCCAAGGCACATGCTCTCAGATAGCAAACTAACCTCAGAATAGTGTCTCTGTCCAAGGACCTGCCAAAATCCTGCCCCGATTTGCTCACATCCTGTCTTTCGGCCTCTGAACCAATCAGGGCAAGGACCCTCCCTTCCAGGGTCATATGATCCTCTATCTTCATCTTGTTTACCGCTTTTCCCACCAATTTTCACTGTAAGATGGCACAGGCTCCATTTTGCGCGATTCATCTGAAATTTGTTTGTCAGCAATTATTTTTTAGTTCATAAAAAACCCGATTCATTCAGATCCATGTGCACCTCTTAATAATTGTGGCACATCTGACATCTGCAGTGTAGGGAGGGATAGATTACAGCCAGCATGTAATACATTAGTCTTATTCAAGGTCTTTCATATTTTTTTCTTTTTTATATAATTTTTCATCTCTTAAGAAGGAAAAATAAATGTAAAGAATTTTTTTATATTTTTTTTTCTGATAGTAATATATTCTTATCCTCAAACAGACTTTTTATTTGATTTCACTATTGTCTTCCATGAATTATGACATACTACATCACTAATTTGGGGTCATTAAGTCTTGGTTAGCAGTCCCAATGTTTCACATTTTTTGAGGGTGGGTCATTTTGAGTGTATTTTTTAATTTTTAATTTTGATGGTATATCCGTAAAACGTCAGAAAAGAGAATTGGTTTTTTTACACTATACTTTTCCACTGTAATGGGGGAACTGCACAGCACCCCTAGAAACAGGGAAAATTTTGCCCAGTACAAGTGACAATTGTTACTGTTGGGGCTGTGATGAATATATTTAGACCCAACAGTAGCATCAGAGAACTGGCATCACTACAATCACAGAGGCAACAGGGGCTGAGTGCTGTGCAAGTGAGAAAACAGTAGAAATATAGATAAACACTCCTATCTTCTCTGTCGGATTCTTCAAGTCTTCATACCTTGGAAATTGACATTCACATACTCACCCACTTATTGTACTGTGGTGCAGGCTTTTTGAGACTAGAGCACTGCCTTGTATTTGTGGAAAGCTGTCCAGGTCTCGAAAGCCCTTGCCATAGTATATAAAGGGGTTGTGTTACCTCAGCAAATAGCATTTATCATGTAGAGAAAGTTAATACAAGGCACTTACTAATGTATTGTGATTGTCCATATTGCTTCCTTTGCTGACTGGATTTATTTTTCCATCACATTATATACTGCTCGTTTCCATGGTTACGACCACCCTGTAATCCAGCAGTGGTGGTTGTGCTTGCACAATATAGGAAAAAGTATTGGCCTCTCTGGTGGCCGGGACTGTGGGAGCTCACATAGGTTGGTGCTTTTTTGTATAATGTTCAAGCATGACCACCGCTGTGGGATTGCAGGGAGACCTTTTAGAGACCAAGTGCCCAAACTGCAACCCAAAACCCACTTATTTATCACAAAGTGCCATATAACACTAAAGCTGGGATCATAATGTCCTTTTTACATTTCCATTGTTCTGCAACATGTTGCTGTTATATGTCTAGCATTTTTTTTATAGAATCTGTAATGGAAGCTTATACCGTAACATAGCCTCCAAAGCATATGTGTACCTAGCCTAACCTTCTGAGGATTTACAAGAGGCATAACATGTATATACTATCTGCTTGGTTTTGTTACTTTGTGCCATTCGTAGTAGTAGTAGTAGTAGTAGTAGTAGTAGTGGCAGTAATAGTATTTTGTAGTAGTAGTGTTAGTAGTAGTAATGCACTTAATTTCAGTATTACAAATTAAACCAGAAAATAGTAGCTTCATGCAGCAAAGCCTCTGTTATTGCTTTAAAACATGAAAGCTACTGGGAGCATGCTCAGGTCTATGACCTTAATCTATTCCAGGTCACAAATACTGTATGAAGCAAAGGGGAGCATCGCTCAAAGAGAGTTCAGCTGAACTGATCATTAAATGGCATTGTCCACAGTATAGATTTTTGTTTTTTAGCATTATGCCGTTCAAGATAACATTAGCTGTTTTTTTAATTCATACAAGTTCTTAAAAATGAATTCTTATTGCATATTCAAATTGTTTTTATCACATTTCATTGTCAGGTACAGGTATAACTAGCTATGCATTGGGCAGGTGGGCCTGTATTCAAATCAGATTGGTTCCAAAGCCTTCTTTCTATGCACAGAGATCATCTCTCCACGAGCACCGGAACACCACCAAACAAGAAGGAGAATAACTGATTGCAAGGCATGTGATATATGTATATAACATTACCCCACAGGTCAATGGGGGCAAAAGAACTGAAGGGAATAGAGTGCACTGGAATGAATTCCGTTCCATTTCATTGCGTTCCCATGACACACACAAAAGTGCTGCAAGCAGCGTTTTTGAGTGCGTACTGGGATGCGGAGCAAGACGGATCCGTCACACAAAATAAAATAGATCCATGCCCATTGACTTACAGTGGTTTTAGAGACGGATCCGGCATGGCTATTTTAGAGGTAATACAAACGCATCCGTTCAAAACATGCACCTAGTGGGAGTGGTTATAAATGGGGCATGTGGACCCAATTTAGATTCTTCCTATGGGGCCCAGTGATTTCTATGTACGACCCTGGATCTACTTTCTCGAGCAAGGGCTAGTAGGGGGTCTCTGAGACTGTAGTAAAATTCAGATCATACTCTGGACTGAATTGAGGAAATTTAATAAGGATAGATTAATGCAGACATCAAACAATAATCTTTAAATAATTCATCCCAATCAGGATGTTAAATATTCAAGTATTTATGTCTCAGTAAATAAAAATTACTATAAAATTTAATGTTACTAGAGATGAGCGAGCACTAAAATGCTCGGGTGCTCGTTATTCGAGATGAACTTTTCCCGATGCTCGGGTGCTCGTTTCGAGTAACGAACCCCATTGAAGTCAATGGGAGACTCGAGCATTTTTTGCAGGGGACCAAGGCTCTGCCTAGGGAAGGCTGGGTGAAAACCTGGAAACATCAGAAAATGATGGGAACACCACGGAAATGGGCAGGAAACAGCAGGGGCAGCATGCATGGATGCCTCTGAGGCTGCCTAATCCCACCATTACCCCAAATTCTCCTGCAACAGCCTGGTGGTTACCCTCATGGCAGTTGTGCTCACCCAGACCAAGAAAGGTGAGGCACATGCCCATCACATGTTAGGGAAGCACCCAACTAGGTGCAACGAAGGTCCATCACCCATGCCCATGCTGGCACTGCTCTCCTATCCCCAGCCACACAATGCAGGCATAAGCCTGACACAGCATGGCGGTGACACCAACAAGTGACCAAGTTAGATGAGGTAGCAGGTGAGCCACCCAAAAATTTAGCCTGATGCAGCATGGCGGTGACAACAGAGTGACCGAGTTAGACTGAGGTAGCAGGAGGTGAAGCACGGCACGAATGGTAATTCGAAGGAGGAGGATGAGGGGTTGGAGGAAGAGGCATAGTAAGTCTGAGAAACTGTGACCGAGGTAGGCCCCGCAATCCTCCAAGTTGGCAGTACATGAGCGGCCCCAGGGTCAGACTCGGTCAGAGTGACCGATCTACACGACGGTAGCAGGTAGAGCACATAAAAAATTTAGTGTGGCCCTGTATGTGAACGTTGAGGGCCTGGAGGCTGTCTCCTTGAGAAATTCTCAGGGTGGTCAAACGCTGGGCTCGACGGCGGATCCTTTTCGGGTTATCGATTGTCGAAATGTTGGCTTACATCAAGTTTAGTATCTGTTCTTATCAGTTGCTGTGGCTGTTGGTGGTAAAGTGGTGAGCATAGCTGCTTCCAAAGCAGTTGACCCGGGTTTGATTCCCGTCTATCGCATTGTGTGGCCCTACGGAAAAATTCATTGGAGAGAGGGCCTGTATGTGGTACTCAGGAAAAATTATTTGGAGAGAAAGAAAGAGAGAAAAAAGACGTATTTTTAAAAGTGACGTTCAGTATAGATCAGTTAAAGAGAAAGAAAGGATTTTATGAAATGGATTTGTATCACTGAGAGCAAAAGAATGCATTTTTTTACGTGATGTGCAGTATAGATCACTTGGAGATAAAAAGGGGAATGTGCAGACTTGGGCTGCTATAGTGCAAACCACTATAATGGTGACAACAGAGTGAGCGAGTGACACTGCTGTAGCTGGCGAACCACATCAACATTTTTCATGGCGCTGTATGGCGGAGTGACTGAGTTAGTATGCGGTAGCTGGTGAAGCACCCAAAAATTTATCCTGAGACAGCATGGCGGTTACACCACCAATGACTTTGTCCGACTGAGAATGCAGTGAAATGCCTTTTGTTGAGCCTCCAAAAATTTTTTTCTTTTCGGAGTCGACCCTGAGCAAAAAAAAATTTTTTAAATATAGGTACTTGCGCCTCCTGAAAAATTGTTTTGGACTGTCTGTTTGACGCTCCTGAAACATTGTTTTACAGTGTCTGTAAAATTTTTGGAGAGAGGGCCTGTAGGTGGCCCTCCGGAAAAATTGTTTGGAGAGAGGGCCTGTAGGGGGCCCTCCGGGAAAATTGTTCAGAGAGAGGGCCTGTAGGTGGCCCTCCAGAAAAATTGTTTGGAGAGAGGGCCTGTAGGTGGACCTCCGGAAAAATTGTCGTTAAAGAGTGCCAGTTGGCCCCCTAAAATTTGCATTTTAGGTCAGCGTTAGGCAAATACGACAAGGAGGAGGAGGAGTAGGAGGAGTAGAGAAGAGGAATCGGATACATAAGTAATGTTAATCTTTAGCTGCTTTCCCCCGGAGATTTGAATTCCGGTGAAATCCAGGCTTTGTTCATTTTAATAAGCGTCAGCCTGTCATCGCTGTCAGTTGACTGGCGTGTACGCTTATCGGTGATGACGCCACCAGCTGCACTAAATACCCGCTCTGACAACACGCTAGCGGCAGGACAGGCCAGCACCTCCAAGGCGTACAGCGCCAGTTCAGGCCACGTGTCCAGCTTTGAAACCCAGTAGTTGTATGGGGAAGAGTGATCGGTCCGGACGTTGGTATGGTCAGCTAGGTACTCCCTCACCATCTTTCTGTAAAGCTCACCCCTACTCTGCCGAGACTGGGGACAGGTGACAGTGTCTTGCTGGGGTGACATAAAACTGGCAAAGGCCTTGGAGAGCGTTCCCCTGCCAGTGCTGGACAAGCTGCCTGCGCGCCTCCTCTCCCCCGCTACTTGGCCCACAGAAGCATGCCCTCTGCCGCTAGCGGTGTCAGATGTGAAGGATTGTTTCAGCTTGTGCACCAGGGCCTGTTGATATTGATTCACTCTCATGCTCCTTTCCTCTACAGGGATGAGAGTGGAAAAGTTCTGCTTGTACCGTGGGTCCAGGAGAGTGAACACCCAGTAATCGGTGTTTGAAAAAATTCTTCTAACGCAAGGGTCACGGGATAGGCAGCCTAACATGAAGTCTGCCATGTGCGCCAGAGTCCCAACACGCAATAATTCCCTCTCCTCACTGGCCTGACTCTCCATTTCCTCCTCCTCCAAGTCCTCCTCTTCAGCCCATACACGCTCAACAGTTAATAAGGACTGAGCACTGGTACCCTCTTCTGTCTCGCTGACATTCTCCTCCTCTTCCTCCTCATCCTCATCCCCCCCCTTCGATACGCGCTGAGAAACAGACCAGAGGGTGCTCTGGCTATCAAGCGACGTATCTTCCTCCACCGTCTCTTGTGAGAAGCGCAAAGCTTCCGACTTCATGCTGAGCAGTGAGTTTTTCAACAGGCAAAGCAGCGAGATGGTGAGGCTGATAATGGCGGCATCGCCGCTGACCATCTGTGTTGACTCCTCAAAGTTGGTCAACACCTGGCAGATATCAGACATCCACGTCCACTCCTCATTGTAGACTTGAGGAATCTGACTGACCTGACTACCAGTTCTGGTGGAAGTTGACATCTGGCAGTCTACAATCACTGTGCGCTGCTGGTAAACTCTGGATAACATGTTTAATGTCGAATTCCATCTTGTGGGTACGTCGCACAACAGTCGGTGAGCGGGCAGTTGTAGGCGGAGCTGCGCTGCACTGAGAGTGGCAGCATCTTTGGTCGACTTGCGGAAATGCGCACAGATGCAGCGCACCTTGGGGAGCAAATCAGACAGATTGGGGTATGTCTTGAGGAACCGCTGAACTATGAGATTGAACACGTGGGCCAGGCATGGCACATGTGTCAGTCTGCCGAGTTGTAGAGCCGCCACCAGGTTACGCCCGTTGTCACACACAACCATGCCTGGCTTGAGGTTCAGCGGTGCCAGCCACAGATCGGTCTGCGCTGTGATGCCCTGTAATAGTTCTTGGGTGGTGTGCCTTTTGTCACCTAAGCTCAGCAGTTTGAGCACCGCCTGCTGGCGCTTAGCCACGGCACTGCTGCTGCGCCTAGAGCTACAGACTGAAGGCGTGTGCCCACGGATGGTAATTCGGAGGAGGAGGTGGAGGAGGAGGAGGGGTCGGAGGAGGAGGCATAGTACATCTGAGAGACCATGACCGAGGTAGGCCTTGCAATCCTCGGTGTGGGCAGTACATGAGCAGCCCCAGGGTCGGACTCGGTCCCAGCCTCCACCAAGTTAACCCAATGTGCCGTCAGTGATATATAGTGTCCCTGCCCGGCAGCACTTGTCCACGTGTCCGTGGTTAGGTGGACCTTCTCAGAAACAGCGTTGGTCAGGGCACGGATGATGTTCTGTGACACGTGCTGGTGTAGGGCTGGGATGGCACATCGGGAAAAATAGTGGGGGCTGGGGACCGAATACCGAGGGGCAGCCACCGCCATGAGGTTGCGAAAGGCCTCGGTCTCTACCAGCCTATAGGGCAGCATCTCCAGGCTCAGCAATTTGGAGATGTGGACGTCGAGGGCTTGGGCATGTGGGTGGGTGGAACTGTATTTCCTCTTGCGCTCCAGCTTCTGCTGTAAAGACAGCTGAACGCTGCGCAGGGACACATTGGTGGACGCTGTGGAGGATCGTGGAGGCGAAGGTGTGGTTTTCCTGGCGGGAGGCGCTCGTGCCGGGGTCCTGAGTAGGGGGTTGACTAGCAGAGGCAGCGAGTGACACAGGGGAAGGAGCAGTGGTGGGACCCGCAGGAGGTGAACGGCCTTGGTTCCATTGAGTGGGGTGTTTAGCACTCATATGCCTGCGCATGCTGGTGGTGGTTAGGCTAGTAGTGGTGGCACCCCTGCTGATCCTGGTGTGGCACAGGTTGCACACCACAGTCCGTCGATCATCCTCAATTTCTTTAAAGTACCTCCAGACTTGCGAACATCTAGGCCTCGCCACGGGAGCTTCACTACGTGAAACAGTTGCTGCTGATGCACCAGCTCTGGCCCTGCTTCTCCCTCTGGCCACACCACTGCCTCTTCCAACCTGTTCTGGTGCAGCACTCGCCTCCCCCTCAGAAGCACTGTCTTCACTCGGCTTATCAACCCAGCTTGGGTCAGTCACCTCGTCATCCTCCTCAGTCTGCTCCCCCCTCGGACTTCCTGCCCTGACAACAACTTCACCACTGTCTGACAACCGTGTCTCCTCATCGTCCGACACCTCTTTACACACTTCTTCCACTAAGCCAACATGGTCATCACACACAGACTGCGACAGTTGGAAAACTTGGGCATCGGGAAAGAGGTCAGCAGCAACCTGAGAAGTGGTTTGTGACTCTGGGAAGGGCCCAGAGAGTATGCCGGATCGCATTCCAAGTTTTCCTGGGAGAGGGCAGACTGGGGGGGAAGGAGGTTGAGGTGGAGGACAGAGGAGTGCTCCCTTGGGTAACGTGGGTGGACTGCGTGGAAGACTGACTGGTGGACAAATTACTTGAAGCATTGTCCGCAATCCACGACATCAGCTGTTCGCACTGTTGTGGTTTCAACAGTCCTCTACCACGTGTCCCTGTAAGTTGAGATATGAAGCTAGGGAGTGTAGCTCTGCGGCGTTCCCCTGCTCCCTCATCAGCAGGTACTGTCTCACCCTGCCCAGGACCACGGCCTCTGCCCCCTGCAGTAATTGAATGCCCCCACGCCCACGCCCTCGTCCTCGACCCTTAGCCCTGGGGTTCAACATTTTCTGTATATAAGTGTATTATATATACAAAAAAAAAATGGGCCTGCTGTACTGAAACCCACAAACTTGTTCAATCTGAACAAGTTAATATATAGGTGGATAAGTTAGAGCAAAATTACGTATTTTATTACTTACCGTGCAGTATGGAGCAATTACACTGAAACTATTAGATTAGGCAGACTTGGTCTGCTTAAGTGCAACCCAGACAAATGTCGCACAGAGATTTTTCTAATGTAGCTGTATCAGTGAGAGCAAAAGACCTTTTTTAATTACGTGACGTACAGTATGGGTCACCTGGACAGAAAATACGGATTGTGGTTTGTGGTGACTGGCCAGCTGAACTGTGACACACAGAATGGTTCCACACAGCTGTATGAAATGGATTTGTATCACTGAGATAAAACAACAAAAAAAACTATTTTTTTTTTTTTTTTAACGTGACGTGCAGAATATATCAGAGAGCAAACTCAGCCCCTGCTGACTGTGGCTATTTTCACTGCAACCCAGAAAAATGTCGCACTCAGATTTTTCTATATCACTGAAAGCAAAAAAAACCTATTTGCAGTCTCCCTGCAAACTGCTGCAAATATGGCGATAGCTGCACTACTAGTGCCAGCCAGCCCAGCCAGAAGGAGACAAAAAAAAAGTGTCTTGTAGCCCTTAGAAGGGCTGTTGGGTTCTTTTGGATCACTCCTGCTAACAGAGAACTAAATCCAGGCCCTAACACTCTCCCTGAACCGTAGCAGATCTGTCCCTAACGACACCCAGAAGCCTCTGAGCCGAGCACCGCCCGACGTCACTAGTATATTCCAGGTCACCTGATCTGGCCAGCCAACCCTGCTATCGACATTTAAGCCCCAATGATGCTGGGGTACTCGCAGAGTCTCCTGGCAAAGGTGATTATAGGCGCAAATTCAAAAATGCGGGAGATGCCATTTCCTCGAGCATGGCGAGATTCTCGTCCGAGCACACCTTACAGTACCCTAATGCTCGAACGAAACTAAGCTCGGTGAGCTGCTCGCTCATCTCTAAAATGTTGCCATTTATACACACAATGAAGAAAAAAGATTCAAATTTCTATGAAATTGCACATACTGCAGCTATGGGACGCGTGTAGGCATTACGTAAACCTGTCCTCTCATTTGAGTTATTTTTAAATTGT
>ONZH01003951.1:0-23952 GCA_900303285.1 Rhinella marina
GTCCCTTTGCCATCCTTTTGGTAGAGAAAAGCTCCAGCCCCTACCGATGACGCATCCACCTCCACGAAGAAGGGGCGTTGGGGGTCTGGGCGATGAATCACTGTGGCCGATAGGAAGGCCTCCTTCAGCGCAATGAAGGCATGCTCCGCCTCCGACGACCATTTACTAGGATTAGCCCCTTTGCGAGTCAATGCAGTGAGAGGAGCCACCAGAGAAGAGAAATGGGGAATGAACTTCCTATAATAATTGGCGAACCCCCAGAAACCTCTGGACCGCCTTTAAAGACTGCGGTTTGGGCCAAGCCATGATGGACCTGAATTTATCGGGGTCCATTTGAAGCCCCTGTGCGGAAACTATGTAGCCAAGAAAGGCCAACTGGGTCTTCTCGAACTCGCACTTCTCTAATTTGGCATACAAATGGTTAATCCGAAGGCGGTGCAACACCTCCTTCACCATGCGCCTGTGGGTAGATAAGTCGCGAGAAAACACCAGAATGTCGTCTAAGTAGACCACCACAGCAGTAGTCAAGAGATCCCTAAATATGTCATTCAGGAAGTCCTGAAACACCGCTGGAGCATTACAGAGACCAAAAAGCATAACCAGGTATTCATAATGACCGTCTCTGGTGTTAAATGCGGTTTTTCCACTCATCACCCTCCCGAATACGGATCAGGTTATATGCCCGCGCAGGTCTAGTTTGGAAAAGACCGTTGCGCCCTGAAACCGATCAAATAATTCGGAGATGAGAGGAAGCGGGTATTTATTTTTTACGGTGATGTCGTTAAGACCCCTATAGTCAATACACGGTCGCAAGGACCCATCTTTTTTAGAAACGAAAAAGAAACCAGCCCCAGCAGGGGAACTGGATTTTCGTATGAACCCCTTCTCAAGGTTCTCTTTGATATAAGCTGACATAGCTTCGGTCTCCGGTACAGACAGAGGGTACACTCTACCACGGGGCGGAGTAGACCCCGGTACCAACTCGATGGCACAGTCGTAGGGACGATGTTTGGGTAGAGTGTCTGCCCCCTTCTTACAGAAGACGTCAGCAAAAGCCGCGTATTGCGCAGGTAACCCCTGGAGTTCAGCTGGAAGGGGAGGTGTCTCTACAGAGATCACCCTCGTCATGCACTTGTCCTGACAGTGAGGGCCCCACTGTTTGACCTCACCGGTGGTCCAATCCAGTGTGGGAGCGTGTAGTCTCAGCCATGGAAGGCCCAAGAGGATTGGGTCCAAAGACTGAGGTAATACTAGGAGTGAAATGATCTCCTTATGTAAGGCTCCTATCTGGATCTCGACAGGAACTGTGCGGTGTGTGATGCACCTGCCTAATTTAGAACCGTCCACCACAGTGATGTTTATACTGGTGGCCAGAGGTTTGATAGGAATTCCGAGCCTCTGGGTCCACTTACGTGAAATAAAATTACCAGAAGCACCGGAATCAATAAAGGCTCTGGTTGGCGTGGTCTTACCATTTACCCTGATCGAGACGGGGAGTGTGCATTTTGTGGAGGTTTGTACGATCTCACCTAGGGGAATACCTCCCACTGACCCTAGGTGCGCCCGTTTTCCCGACTTCTGAGGACAATGGGGAGCAATGTGGCCTGGTTTCTTACAAAAATAGCAAACCACCCCAGACCTGCGGGGACCGAGTCTGTCTATCTCCATAGGTTCTTCAGGTGGAACCGCAGGCCTGGAAAATACCGGAGCCAGCCGACCCCGTCTCTGCTCAGTAGCTTGCTCGAGACGGCGTTCGGACAGACGGCGGTCAATCCTTATGGCCAGATCAATGAGACCCCGGAGAGTACCTGGTCTCTCTCTACCTGCCAGCTCGTCCTTGATGGACGGACTTAAGCCGGCGGAGAAAAATCGCTAGCAAGGGAGCATCTTGCCATGCCAACTCGGACGCCAGGGTTCGGAAACGGATGGCGTATTGTGAAACCGAGTCCGCTCCCTGGCGTAGTTCCAGAAGACAGGAGCTGGCGGTAACCAAGGGATCAGGTCCCTGAAACACCTCTCTAAAGCAGGACAAAAAGAGAGGTAGGGAGGACACACAAGGATCACTTCTCTCCCATAGAGGGGTAGCCCAAGCCAGTGCCTGCCCGGATAAGAGGGATATTATGAATGCCACTTTGGTGTGGTCATCCAAAAAACTGTCCGGGTTCAATTGAAAGTGGATCAGGCACTGACTTAAGAATCCCCGACACTCCTGTTGTTCCCCACTGAAACGTACGGGCAGAGGTAACTTAGGCGGTCGGTGTATCGCCACGGAAACTTGCAGACATACCGGAGCAGCAGCGGAGTGGGAAATAGCGGCAGCCTGCTGCTCCACGGCCTGCAACTGACCGTCTAAGGTGGACAGCAATTCCGTGCTAGACGCCGAGATGGCGGCAGCACGTTGCTCCATCTCCTGCATGCGTTGTTCCCATAATTTAACGTATGCCTGCATGGAGGGAGTTAGAGACATAGCACCGGCGGATCCCTGGCCGGTGCCTACTGTTAGGCCAAGGAGCCCTTTTTTAAATAATAAAGTGACTCTGCCCTGAAACAGAGTCACCGGGGATCACTGGACTCAGATCCTAAGTCACCCGAGCAGGGCAACCCAGGAACTAAGCAGCCGGAAAGGCAAGCTCCCGAAGGAGGACAGGGGATGAGCCCCAATGCCCGAAGGCACGTGTGCACAAGCACACAATAATGAGCTCCCGAAGGAGGATAGGGGATGAGCCCCAATGCCCGGTAGGCAAATGCGCACAAGCACTCAATGCGCTCAAGTCTGGGACCAGCACAGGGTACCCAGCTCTCAATCGGACCACGTGTGCCGAGTTCCGCGCCTCCCGGAGGAGGTTGCAGCCCAACACACAATGCGGCCTCCAAACACACAAACTGGCGAACACTAGGGTTCCGCGCCTCCCGAAGGAGGTTGCAGCCCAACACACAACAACTCCTGCCTAGACCACAGACTACACCTAGTGTGCAACCAAGGTCCTAGTCACAAAGCAGAGCGACCGGGTCTCTAGCTTAGCAAAGCAACAACAAGGCACCGGCGCCTGCTGCCAATACTGAGGGGTTTTTATAGTGAAGCAACCAATTAACAGGGCGGTGCTTCCTGTGCAGGACTGGCGGATGTGACATCATCTGTAGCCTCGAAGTATGGGCACATGATCACCTCCTGGCGGAATTGACATCACAGGCAGGGTCAAGGTCGGGGCTTATGACCACTTCCTGTGTCTGAACCAAAACAAAGTGTCTTAAAGCGACAGTGTCGTAATTAGACTACAAGCGTGCGCATGCACGGCGTCGGTGCCCGCGCCTTACACCGCAGGGGTGCCACCACTACTAGCCTAACCACCACCAGCATGCGCAGGTATATGAGTGCTAAACACCCCACTCAATGGAACCAAGGCCGTTCACCACCTCCTGCGGGTCACACCACTGCTCCTTCCCCTGTGTCACTCACTGCCTCTGATAGTCAACCCCCTGCCCAGGACCCCAGCACGAGCGCCTCCCGCCGGAAAACCACACCTTCGCCTCCACGATCCTCCACAGTGTCCACCAATGTGTCCCAGCGCAGCGTTCAGCTGTCTTTACAGCAGACGCTGGAGCGCAAGAGGAAATACAGTTCCACCCACCCACATGCCCAAGCCCTCAACGTCCACATCTCCAAATTGCTGAACCTAGAGATGCTGCCCTATAGGCTGGTAGAGACCGAGGCCTTTCGCAATCTCATGGCGGTGGCTGCCCCTCGGTATTCGGTCCCCAGCCGCCACTATTTTTCCCGATGTGCCGTCCCATCCCTACACCAGCACGTGTCACAGAACATCATCCGTGCCCTGACCAACGCTGTTTCTGAGAAGGTCCACCTAACCACGGACACGTGGACAAGTGCTGCCGGGCAGGGACACTATATCTCACTGACGGCACATTGGGTTAACTTGGTGGAGGCTGGGACCGAGACTGACCCTGGGGCCGCTCATGTACTGCCCACACCGAGGATTGCGGGGCCTACCTCGGTCACGGTCTCTCAGACGTACTATGCCTCCTCCTCCGACCCCTCCTCCTCCACCGAATTACCATCCGTGGGCACGGCGCCTTCAGTCGGTAGCTCTAGGCGCAGCAGCAGTGCCGTGGGTAAGCGCCAGCAGGCGGTGCTCAAACTGCTGAGCTTAGGTGACAAAAGGCACACCGCCCAAGAGCTGTTGCAGGGCATCACGGCGCAGACTGATGTGTGGCCGGAGGTCCACCTACAGGCCCTCTCTCCAAACAATTTTTCCGGAGGTCCACCTACAGGCCCTCTCTCCAAACAATTTTTCCGGAGGTCCACCTACAGGCCCTCTCTCCAAACAATTTTTCCGGAGGTCCACCTACAGGCCCTCTCTCCAAACAATTTTTCCGGAGGTCCACCTACAGGCCCTCTCTCCAAACAATTTTTCCGGAGGTCCACCCACAGGCCTTCTCTCCAAACAATTTTTCCGGAGGTCCACCTACAGGCCCTCTCTCCAAACAATTTTTCCGGAGGTCCACCTACAGGCCCTCTCTCCAAACAATTTTTCCGGAGGTCCACCTACAGGCCCTCTCTCCAAACAATTTTTCCGGAGGTCCACCTACAGGCCCTCTCTCCAAACAATTTACGTCTTTTTCCTATCTTTCTCTCTCTCCAAACTATTTTTCCGGATAGCTGCCATATACGGTATTAAACTGAGTAGTATACATAGAAGACATACCACACTTGATCAATCTCATAATTTACGACTGTACCGGTTGATGCTAAATTTTTAAGTTGGGGTCCTGCGTCGTCATTCTAACTACATCTGGCTGTTGTCACCACCACACACGCTAGCCCAGGGGGCACTCCTCTGGCTCTTCCAGCTCAACCTCCTTCCCCCCAGCCTGCCCCCCACCTACAGGCCCTCTCTCCAAACAATTTACCCGGATAGTGGACGTATTAGATATTATACTGATTGTTGTTGGTTCCTCTTTTAATTGGCTCCTGACCTGTGATAGGCAGAGCATGGACACGTCCCCTTAGCTGCAGTAGAGAAGACACTCCCCTGGCCAGAGCAAGCTCTTTTTCCTTTTTCGTGTTCGAAAAATCCATGAAATATATGGTCCCAAGATAGGGGATATATACGATTTTAAACTGAGAAGAATCGATACCACACATGCCCCACTAGGAGAATTTGGGGTAATGGTGGGATTAGGCAGCCTCAGAGGCATCCATGCATGCTGCCCTTCCTGTTTCCTGTCCATTTCCGTGGTGTTTCCATCATTTTCTGAGGTTTCCAGGTTTTCACCCAGCTTTCCCTAGGCAGAGCCTTGGTCCCCTGCAAAAATGCTCGAGTCTCCCATTGACTTCAATGGGATTCGTTATTCGAAACGAGCACCCGAGCATCGGGAAAAGTTTGACTCGAATAACGAGCACCCAAGCATTTTAGTGCTCGCTCATCTCTATTGGTGATGTTATTTTTAATTTTCCATCTCACTATGTATATTTTAAAAGAAAATCCTAAAATCCTGCAGTTTTTGCACTGGCCATTTAGCCTAATCATAGGTGCCACTTCTTTCTGAAAATCGCTTTTCAGCAGTCATTTCATTATCATCACAGGTAAGATTACAATGACGGATATGAAAAATATACAGTATATATAAGATGGCCGCCTTCATGGCGATGTTTAGGAAACAGAATTTTAAAAAATCTATAATCAATCTATAATCAAAATCTATAATAAAAAACACAAAAAACAGGAGATACTGTATGTCACTATCTGGTTCTAACTGGTAGAAAAAAATGATAGGTGCCGCATTCCCTTTAAAGACTCTTTAAAGGGCTGTTTATGGACCTATAGGGTAGTGGCCTATAGGTGGCAGTAGATAGACAGTGTTGTCCTGTTGGATGAGAGCTATTTCACATTAAAGGATGTTAGCTCCATAAGTTTTCACCTTATGGAGATCGCTTTCCTGGATTTATGGCTTGCTTAGGGAGTGCTGAATATTTATTTGAAGACAGGTCAGTAGCGGCATTATTCCTTGAAGATGTATTAACGTGCAGGCCCACATCTGCTGCGGTGATCTGACAGTGTAAGCTATTCATTGCCAGGAAGGACAAACTGTTCTGCATTTGGTTTTATAACTAGCTGGTAAAACGCTTAATGGATAGCGATGTCTGTGTTTGCTGTTAAAATGAATGTGGTAAGCTGTCCGTTGCAGGCGCCCGCTCGCTCCGAGAATGGTGTCACACATTTGTATTACTTTGGAGTAATGGCCAGTAGAATAAACATCAACGTTGCTTGTTTAAGCGGGCAGAAAATATCTGCTGAATAAAAAGGTTTGAAGGCTGTAGCGGAGCCCAAGACATTACATAACCGTAGGATACGCGGATGTACAAGCTATATTGTTACCTGCAAATGCATATTTATGGGCCTCTGGTGCCTATGTGAGTACAAGACGTGCCCTGGACAGCAGCGATGCCGCCTTCAATTCATGTACTCTTTGCTTGTTTAGCAGTAATTGTCAGTATTGTGGCAGTGAGATTGCACATCCGCTACTGCAAGGTGAAACCAGAAAAGCTTGAAAAACAATCCTGAGGAATGGCTGATTGTAAAAGCTAGCACTTTGCATGCACAAGCTTACAACATCACACTTAAAGTGTAACTGTCATTAATTTTTTTTTATTTTTGGAATGTGTAGGGGCTATGACACAAACCATTTTTGTAATATACTTTAATTACTGAAATCATACATTTCTATTAGAATAATATCTCTAAAGTGACCTATTTTGAGCCTTAACAACGCTCCTCTATCTTCTGTTTACATAACAGTGGAAACTTGCTCAACAGTGACTGTGTTATGTAACAGAAGACAATGGAGCGTTGCTAAGGCTCAAAATGGTCCACTTTAGAGCAATTTTTCTAATAAAAATATACAATTTCAGTAATCAAAGTATATTACAAAAATGGTCAGTATCACTGCCCCTATACATTACAAAAACAAAAAAAAGAATGACAGTTACACTTTAAAGGGAATCTGTCACCTAATCTGAGTGTTTTAGATCGCTCAGATTCAGGTTATAGACTGTTTGGCCCCCAAGAAAGAAGGGTGGGCCAGAGGGGTGAAAGAGGTATTGATTTTCTGGGTACATTGGGGAGGGGCCTGGGCATTTGCACAGTAACGTCACCCATGGGCACTCATTTGCATAAGTTTATAAAGTGCATTTTTCACAATCCTGACGAGGGACACAGACAAGAAAGGTACCATTGTAATGAGGGCCAAACAGTCTATGACCTGATCTGAGCGGTTAGATTAGGTGACAGACTCCCTTTAAAGGGATATTATAAACTCATAAAGTGGCTGTATAATATATGACTGGTAGAGGTCCAGCCTCTTGTATCCACCCCCTCCCCTCCCATTCCCAGAATGAATGGGTTGATGTTCGGGTCGTTGAGAGAACCACGGTGCAGAAACCACTGAGAGCCACTGAGAGGAAAAATGAAGGGAGTGCAACACTAAACCAGCCCTGTGACCCCTTTGTTCTGAGGATTGATTAGCTAGATTTGCATTTCCTGAAGGAAATATATAGTGCTTGAAAAGAGCTAAAAGTTTGTGTGTGTCCGCGTCTGTAAATGAAGAGGAGTGCTGAGAGCTTTGAAATGAAGTTTGGCTACTTTCACATTAGCGGCAGCCTTCTCTGGCAGGCTGTTCCGGCAAGTGAACAAGCTGCTGGATCCATGCTGCCGCTAGTGCACGCGTGCCACTGGAACTCCGCTCCGGCTCCATTCACTATAATAGGGGCGGGCCAGAGTTTCGGCCGCAGCACGGCAAACATGCCGAGAGGTGGCTGGAATAAAACTACGACTATGACAGAACAGCCTGCTGGAGAAGGCTGCCGCTAGTGTGAAAGTAGCCTTAATCGCAGAAACTTGAAGAAGAAGAATAATCACTAGATTTGTATTTTCCGAAGGAATACGTTCATACGTTCACTAAAAGTTGAATCTCCGAGCGTTCTGACATTCATTTCTATGGGGGACTTTTTTATATTTAAACGTAGATTTATTAAAAATGACAATCCGATCAACTCCAAAAATATATAGCACACCATTCATCGCTGAGAGCTTCGAAGCACAGTTTAAATGGAGCCTGTATGTTAATTGCTTCAGACTGTATTGATTGCAGAAAACTAGAGTGGAATAAATAATAATTTTCTTCCTTCTTCCTTCAATCAGACGCTGGTGTTAAAGTTTTTCCTCTACATCTCTGCTTCTCTCTGGCTAGGTCTCATCACGGAGATGTTTTTAGCTTCTATTCACTGCTGTCTCACGCTGTACTCTTCTGTCTCTCACCATTCTTACTCTACTCCTCCCTATGGGGAGGGTGACACAGCCTAGCAATGGTTGTTATGGTCTGTTAACTCCTTGCGCAGATCACAGAAAATGCCTAAAATTTTTAACCCTTTAATCAGTGAACCTCTGCCGTAGCAGTGGGATGCTGCAGATATATTACCAGAACCCAGCAGAACCAGGCATACCACACAGTTAGTGTCAGGACTAGAGATGAGCGAACGTACTCGTAATGAGCACTGTACCGCTCGGCTCCCCTGTGCTCGCATGGGCGCAGGCAGCCACTTCCGTCCTCCTCACCCGACGGAAGCGGCTGCCTGTGCCCATGCGAGCGCAGGGGAGCCGAGCGGTACAGTGCTCGTTACGAGCACGTTCTCTCATCTCTAGTCAGGACCAATCTTACAACATAGATATAGGTACCAGAACCAACCATACTGCTAGAACCAAGCTTAATATAAAGATATGGTACCAAAACCAATTAAGGGGCTTTTCATAGTATGTATTTGTCCCAAATACATTGGGGAAAAAAGGATGCTCCAGTCCTCACTGGTGCTCTTTGTCGCGCGCAATTGGAGGCGGTAAGTATGATTTAATTTTTTTTCTGTTAATTTTAATTGTTAATTTCTGTTAATTTTTCTGTTAATGTGCTTTGTGACGAAGTAATTTTTTTTTGTAAAATTTGGCGAAGCAGGCGAATCAAATATTCCCAAAGTTTGCTCATCTGTACTGGTAATATTACATCCCTGCCCCATGAGTCCATGTCTCGCTTAAAACATGACAATATCCTGGTGGCCTTAGAAGCAGCTGATTGACATTGTATGCTGTTATTTAATCTACAATCTATAAGAACACCCAAATCCTTCTCTACAAGTGACTCCTCCAGTGTTACCTCCCCTAGGACATATGATGCACAGAGATTATTTCTACCAAGATCCAGAACTTAACATTTATCCACATTGAACCTTATTTGCCAAGTTGATGCCCAATCACTCAGAGTGTCCAAGTCAGCTTGTAGTTTATGGACATCTTCCATAGACTGCACAGTACTACATAGCTTGGTGTCATCTGCAAAAATAGAAATGATGCTGTTAATGCTGTCCTCGATATCATTAATAAATAAATTAAATAATAGAGGACCCAGCACTGAACCTAGGGGTACAGCACTTATAACCAGGGACCATTCCGAATAGGAATCATTGACCACAACCCCCTGGTCCTTTTTAACCCAATTACAGACTATATGTTCCAAACCTATAAACCTTTCTTTACCTATTAAACATCTATGAGGGACAGTATCAAAAGCCTATGCAAAATCCAGAAACTTTACATCCACAGCCGCCCCTCTGTCGAGGCTCCTACTCACCTCCTCATAAAAACAAATCAGGTTAATCTGACAACTTCTGTCCTTGGTAAACCCATGCTGGTTATCACTTATAATATTATTTACATACTCCTGTATATAGTCCCTTAAGAGTCCTTCAAACATTTTTTCGAAAACAGAAGTTAAAGAGGTTTTCCCATCTCATACAATGGGGGCATAACACTAGAATATGCCGCCATAGTCTGATAGGTGCATGTCCCACCTCTGGGACTTGCACCTACACCGAGAACGGAGCCCCAAAAGTTGTGGAGGGCACATTCCCATCCATTTCTATGGGGCCGCTGAAAATAGCCAAACGCTAGCTCGGCTATATCCTTCGGCCTGATAGAAATGAATGTGAGTGGTGCCCACACAAGTGCAGTACACTCCCATTCACTACTATGGGGAGAGCATTTGGTGGTGGCCAGACCCTGGAAAACCTGAAGTACTCCAGCCACCATTTTCCCCTCTCCATTATCGATATAGGTGCAGGTCCCACAGATGGGACCCACACCTATCAGACAATGGGGACATATCCTAATGATATGTCCCCATTGTTTCAGATGAGAATACCCCTTTAAGCTTACTGGTCTGATCATTACTTGTGGAGGACCCTCAATGTAGGAAAAAAAAAAAGGAATGATAAGGTGTGTCTGAATTTGTACAGTAATATATGCTCCCACTGCCCTCCAGCATCTGATTGACAGATTTTTGTCTATTACTGTGTATAGGGAGGAATCTGCCAATCAGTGGCTGGAGGTCGGTTCTTTTTAAGTGTCATGTGAGCTGTAGAACCAGGCACAGCCACAACATTATGTTTGGCACTGTTGTCTGGGTAAGTAGTTTAGGGTACACAGCACCTTCATTCAGATGAGGACCGCTTCTGGCATTCTCATCTCGCCTCAGGCGGCAGTTTTCTGTATTTCTGAGGGGGCGGCATCCACACAGCAGTTACACACTGCTGGTAGATTCCGCCCCTGTTCCCTTTAAGCTGCGCATTCAGCCAGCAACCATGCCGCCTTCCCCCTTCCTTCATGTCACTCACCGCTCAGCTCCCCACACTCCTCCCCTCCTTGAGACCGGCGGTGCTCTGAATGGTGAAGCAGGAAGACTTCTCCCTGCTCCACCATTCATCCTGCAGGCACGGATCGCGCTGCCAGCCTGTGTGGGCGGAGCCTGCAACTCGGGAATCTGCGTAAGCTCCACCCACATAGTCCTGCAGAGAAATCTGTGTCTCCAGGGGAGAGAGGACTTCAGGAACGGGACAAGGTGAGTAGGTACTGTGTTTTATTTTGTTTTGCTTAGTTTTTTTAATACAGAGAGGGCACAGTGCGCATTGCTATCATAAGGGAGGCACAGTGGGCATTACCGCTACAAATGGAGCACAGTGAGCATTACTACTATAAAGGGGGCACAGAGGGCATTGCTACTATAAAGGGGCACAGAGGGCATTGCTACTATAAAGGGGGCACAGGGGGCATTACTACTGTAAAGGGGGCACAACGGGCATTACTACTATAAAGGGGGCACAATGGGCATTACTACTGTGAAGGGGGCACAATGGGCATTACTACTGTGAAGGGGGCACAATGGGTATTTCTACTGTAAAGAGGACACAATGGACAATACTACTGTGAAGGGGGCCTAGAGTGCATTACTAATGTGAAGGGGGCACAAAGAGGACATAACTATTATTGGGGCACAGTGTGGGCATTACTACTGTGAAGGGGCCACAGAGTGCATTAATACTCTGAAGGGGGCACAGAGAGGGCATAACTATTTTGAGGGGGCACAAAGAGGGTATTTCCACTGTGAAAGGGGCGCAGATGTGTCTGTCCCTCTGTGTGTCTGTCCCTGTGTGTCTGTCACCATCACCATGCCAGTGTTCCTATGTCTTGACGCAGCTGCATCAGGATGTTCTGTGCGAGAAGAAAGAAGAGTAGGCAGTGCCGCCAGCTGGAGTCCCATGGGAGAGGCACAGGGAGGCACACTAAGGACATAGGTAACACTACCATATGATCTACACTAGTGTTATCTGTGGTTTTACATAAGAATGCAGGTAACACTACCACATGATCTACACTAGTGTTATCTGTGGTTTTACATAAGAATGCAGGTAACACTACCACATGATCTACACTAGTGTTATCTGTAGTTTTACATAGGACTGCAGGTAGCACTACCACATGATCTACACTAGTGTTATCTGTGCTTATACATAGGACTGCAGTTAACACTACTACATTATCGACACTAGTGTTATCTGTGGTTTTATATAGGACTGCAGATAACACTGATACATGATCTACACTAGTGTTATCTGTGGTTTTATATAGGACTGCAGGTAACACTACAACATGGTCTACACTAGTGTTATCTGTGGTTTTACATAGGACTACAGGTAACACTACCAAATTATTAGCACTAGTGTTATCTGTGGTTTTATAAAGGACTGCAGGTAACACTACTACATTTTCTGTACTCAGATATCCATTCCTGTGTTATCTGTGCTGTTACATAAGACTGCAGGTAACTTCTATAGTATCTGTACTCATAGATTTATCACTGCATTACCTGTGGTATTACATAGGACTGCAGGTGATATCAATAACATTATTTGTACTTGTGCCGCCCCAGATCTGGCAGGATAGTCTTGGAGTTTGGTGGCTACTTGGCTTTCATACTATTTTTTAATGGGAGGGGGACGCCATTTAAATTTTTGCCTCAGGCAGCAAAAGAGCTAGAATCGTCCCTGATTCAGATGATCAGTGGGGTGCCATGAAAAAAGATCTTAAAAAGCTTTTTAAAATTTCTTATGGCTATAAGAGGTCTAAGTAACATGATCCTATCAAACTTCTAGAGTATATCCAAGTTTATCCAACCTATCATTTCATTGCTGTGTTTACTAAGTTTTATCCCTAATTTTCTCTTATTTCATGACCCTTTTTTCTCATAGAAGTGGTCGATAATAAAAAACTTTCCGATGGTTTTATGAATTTTTAGTAATTTTTTTTTTAACTAGAAGAAATGTTATGTTTCGGATTTAAATAATGACCCTGCTGTTTCCCTTTTCTTCTCAGACTTGAAAGGAGTTTTGTAAATTGTGAAGTGAGCATCATTTTCTTGTAGCTTTCCAGCCCACACACCCTAATGAATATCTTCCCCGCCGTTTGTACTCATCACAGCGGTGATAGGTGAAATGGGTTTGTATTTTCTTGTTTTCTTAAGGCTTTAGTCTGTGTTCTTTGAGGAGCTGCAGGGGGCATGCTGACCACATAGGAGGTTTTTTTTGTTCAGCCTCAGACTGGATTAAACAATAAAGACCTTCCGTAATTCATATTATAGATTTTCTTTTTCTTCTTTATGTAACGCTGTTTTCTTGTTTGGAACTTGTCATAAAAGTGTAATTTTTAACCAATTTATGTTTAGGTTCATCGGCCTCGTATGTCTGGAAGTAATAGTGTATATATATGTGACCAAACTTTGTTTTACAATGAAAAAAAAATAAAAGAATAACTTTTTAGGTTTATTTTATGGGCTGCTTCTATTTGATCCTTTGTTACCATTAAGTATTTTCAATATTGTGAGGTCTGGATGGAGATTTGGGCATGATTAGAAATCCTCTAAATCACTGCTTCTCAAATCTGTTCTCAAAGAACTTCAGTAGGCCATGTCTTGAAGATAGACGAAGGAATTTAATCCCTTACAAAGATGAAATAAAAATAAAAAAAGAAAAGTTTAGAATGTATTAAAAAATTTAAAAAGTAAGTAAGTAATTAGTCGACTTCACAGATCTCTTGCTGCCGCCGTTCCGATGGCGGTCTTGTCCCTGCTGCTGTCCACTTCCTGTTCTGACTCAGACATGCTCAGCCAATTAGTGGCTGAGGCGGGTAAATGCTAAGGTTAGTAATTGGCTATTTGAGCCTTTGATGGCATTTCCAGCACATTGAGCCGTGACAGGAAGTGGAGAGCGGCGGGTACAAGAGTAGTGTTGGAGCGACAGTAGTGGTAGATCAGTGGAGGTGAGTTTTTTTATTATTAAAAAGCAGTAGAATAAACCCTATTAAACCAGTTATATGATTGGTAGGGTTGATCCTGCTGATTGAACTAATACCTGACTTGCGAAAATCAGTTGTGGTGCTTTCCCCCCACAAAATTCAGATTTAATAGAGTTGATCCCGCTGACAAATGATCTTTTACCCATACAGATAATTTTTTTTATTTTAAATAACTGACTAGAAACCCCTTTATTGACCTGCCTATTTTGGGCCTTAACCCCTTGCTTACCGCCAAACGACTTTATACGTCATGGTGATAGGCTCTTAACTGCAACCCGATATATAAAAATGTCGGATTACATCGCGATCTGCAGATTACTGTGACCACACTGTCAGTAGAAAGCTGTGGTCATAGTTAGGAGAGCCGAGACCAGTGGAAGCGGTCTTGCTGCTGTGGCATCTAAAATGATTCATCGTGGTGTAAAATGTAAAATCTGGCAGGGGAGTGCTCTTCTTGATGAGAGTGACCCCCTGTTGGCTGTAAAATTAACTGTAAGGCCTCTTTCACACGGGCGAGATTTCCGCGCGGGTACAATGCGTGATGCAAACGCATTGCACCTGCACTGAATCCTGACCCATTCATTTCAATGGGCTTTTCACATGAGCGTTGTTTTTCACGCATCAGTTCGCCGTTGTGTGAAAATCGCAGCATGTTCTATATTCTGCGTTTTTCACGCAGCCCTGGCCCCATTGAAGTGAATGGGGCTGCGTGAATAACGCATTGCATCCGCACACAAGTGTGGATGCAATGCGTGATTCACTGATGGTTGCTAAGAGATGTTGTTTGTAAACATTCAGTTTTTTATCACACGCGCAAAAAACGCATCAAAACGCTTTGCACCCGCGCAGAAAAAACTGAACGAATGTACGCAATCGCAGTCAAAACTGATTGGTGCGGATGCGTGCGGATTTTCCGGACTGAATCCGTGACGCCCGTGTGAAAGAGGCCTAAGCTTACAGGTTGTGAAAGTTAATTCACTTTTTCCCATATTAATATATACGTGAAAACATAAATACATAAAAACGTTTTTATAAAATTCAATAAAAAGTGATATAAAGCAAATAATTTTTTTTTAAACATTATAGTTATAGTTACTAGTATTGGTAACAGTATTGCAGACTACATGACACACACATGCACACATTTTCCCCCAATTTTCTTTCATAAGAAATAAAATAAAATATATTTATTGGTTTTAACAATAGCATAGCATGGACTTTGCGTGTGTAAAATATACAAACGTATACACATTTTTTTTTCCTTTTTGCTTTTTTAATTTTTTTTAAAATCGAGGTATTCGTATTAGCTATATTTCGTATATTAGTTTTTTTTCTGTGTAATATATACAAATACTCACACATTTTATTTAATTTATAAAAAAAATGTAAAATTTTTAAAATGTCCAAATTTCCCCAAGATGAATACTTTAAGGGGACAGCATAAAAAAAATCACATTGAATGGGGCTTGTAATGTTTTAGCGCTGTACAGCATCTGTACTGGAAGTATTGTGTCCATAGAACCAGTAATAGAGAAGTAAGCCGCCAAAATCCAAAATGTGATCTAGTCTCTTGAAGTCTTGTGGTGGCCCAGCCAGTAGATCAACTATACAAATAGTGTCCATTTTCATGGTGAAAACATACAGTAATGGTTTCAAAAATGGCTTGACTTCAAACTGTTTATAACAGTTATAAAGAAAAATTAATAAGAAAGGAAAAATATAGGTACATTGTTTCATGATTTTCAGTTTTTCATGAAATAGTTTTTTAAATATCTGTCATCTAATGGCACAAAAGTAAGGTTTAAGGTGTCCCATGTAAAATTATATCAAATACATGTAAGGTTGGCTCAAAAATGAATCAGTTATTTGCAGTTAGATAGGTCCATTGCTTGAACTAAAAAACTGCAATGGCAAGAAAAGGGGGGGGGATAGGGTTAAACACTCCAGTAATGAAGTGGTTAATGACCAAGCATTTTTATATCTCATCACATTCCAAAAAGATAACTGCTAACTTTCTGTCAACATAGCCATAGGAAGGTTTGTTCTTTGTAGTACCAGAAGTATTTTTGGAACTTTTTGGGCACCATTTGGGGGGGGGGGATGGTGTGTTAACACACCATTTAAGGTGTATAACATAATACATTTATTTTCTGGGTCAATCTGTTTATAGTTACACCTGTACAATATCCTTTACTACTTTTGCACAATGAAAATATTGTCTGTTTTTCTGCTTCAACGTTCCAAGACTCATAAATTTTTATTTTGCCAACAATAGATCTGTATTTTATTGCAAAATGGTTTGGAATTTTCCTTGGTACTATTTTGGAAATCATACAACTTTTTCGTAACTTTTTATGCTATTTTTATACTGTGTAGAATAAAAATGTGTTCGTTTTGTAGCTTGGGCTGTTACAAATGTGGCAAAACCATTTATGGGTAATTTTTCTTTCTATAATAAAATATGTGCAAGGGATTTTTTATTTGTTTTTTTACTGTGATTATTTTTTTTCTATAAACTTTATTGATCTTTCTATACAATTTATTTTAAGTCCCACTATGGGCCTTGACAGTGTGATTGTTTGATCAATTCTATGATAAATTGCAATACAGTACTTCTGCATTGCAGTATGTTATGTCAGTGTAAGAGTACTTCTTGCTGAAATCACAATCCACTTGATCCCGATGCAGGGGTGAACCATAGGCTACGCTGTATGTTGTACAAGAGTATATCCTCTGCCAAAATATATTATATATAGTGATATGCAAAAGTTTGGGCACCCCTGGTCAAAACTACTGTTACTGTGGACAGTTAAGCAAGTTGAAGATGAAATGATCTCCAAATGGCATGACATTCTTTTTGTATTTTAAGCAAAAACTTTTTTTTTTTAATTTTCATCTTTTACATTTTCAAAAATAACAAAAAAAGGAAAAGGGTCTGAAGCAAAACTTTGGGCACCCTGTGCACAGCTTGTAAGCACTTTTGCGCTTTTTTTAGCCAGTCAAAAGTCTTTCAATTCTTGTTTGAGGCATTTTATTGCAAAAGTCTTCAGGTTCTCTGTGATTCCTGGGCCGTCTTGCATGCACTGCTCTTTTGAGGTATATCCACAGATTTTCAATGTTGTTCAGATCAGGGGATTGTAAGGCCATGGTAAAACCTTCAGCTTGTGCATTTTGAGATAGTTTCAGGTTGCCATTTCCTTAGTTTTAATTGTATGTTTGGAGGAAAAAATGCATGGCATTTCATGAAAAGAAAACCTCTCCAACCATTAAGCATGGGGGTGGATCAGTCATGATTTGGGATTGTGTGGCGGTCAATGAAATAGGGGATCTTTCATGGGTAAAAGGAGGAATGGATTCAATGAAATTCAAACAAATTGTGGAAGCAAACATAACACAAACTGTAAAATATCTGAAGTTGAAAAGAAGATTTAACAAATTCTAGATTCTACAAATGCATAATGATCCAAAACACAGCTCAAAATCCACAATAGACTACCACAAAAGGTGCAAGCCATGGCCCTTTTCCTTTCTTGTTATTTTGAAAAAAAAAAAAAAAACACAAAGGGAATGTGTCGTCTTTAACTTTATGCCTTCTGGAGATTATTTCATCTTCAACTTGCTTAACTGCTCACAGTAACAGTAATTTTCACCAGACGTACTAAAGTTTTAGACAGGTGTTGGGAAAATGCTGCAACGTAAGAATGGCTTAAAAAAACAGAAGTGCTAATAGTTTATTTTTTTTATCAATAAACAAAATGCAAAGTGAAAAAGAGAAATCTAAATCCAATCAATATTTGGAGGGACCACTTTCTGCCTTCAAAACAGCATAATTTCTTCTAGGTACACTTTCATACAGTTTTTGAAGGAACTTGGCAGGAAAATTGTTTCAAACATCTTGGAGAACTAACCACAGATCGTCTGTGGAGGTAGGCTTGCTCAGATCCTTCAAACTCTTATGTAATCCCAGACAGACTTGATGATGTAGAGATCAGGGCTCCATGGGGCCACATCATCACTTCCAGGACTCCACATACTTCTTTACACCAAAAATACTTCTTGATGGCTGTATTAACATAGACATATTTGATATCCCCTAAGTGTAACAACCCGTACAACATACCGAGCATCTTATTTAGGATGAATAGTAAATGTCATAAAAATGGTGCAAAAATATTTTTCTCAATGTATATGTTTTGCGAATATTGGCTGAAAAACGATGAGGTCATCTCACAGAAACAAAACATTGTATAGCAATGTAGATGGAAACATTAAAAAAAGTATGGCTGAATGTGGGAAGGCGAAAACAAAAAAAAATCTTCTGTCGTTCTAAACACTAGTAAAACACCAAAATTTCCATTAGTAAAAGGATTAAATTACAAGATTTATTAGGGTAGATTTAAAGGGAGTATTTCACCTGTTTTTCACCTATATAACTAACAGCACTGCCCCACAGAAGATTGCAGACATATCCCAGCCATACCTGTGTGCACTGTGTGTGTGTATTACATGTCACATCCCAGACATACCTGTGTGCACTGTGTGTGTATTACATGTCACATCCCAGACATACCTGTGTGCACTGTGTGTCTGTATTACATGTCACATCCCAGACATACCTGTGTGCACTGTGTGTGTATTACATGTCACATCCCAGACATACCTGTGTGCACTGTGTGTGTGTATTACATGTCACATCCCAGACATACCTGTGTGCACTGTGTGTCTGTATTACATGTCACATCCCAGACATACCTGTGTGCACTGTGTGTCTGTATTACGTCCAATCCCAGACATACCTGTGTGCACTGTGTGTGTATTACATGTCACATCCCAGACATACCTGTGTGGCACTGTGTGTGTATTACATGTCACATCCCAGACATACCTGTGTGCACTGTGTGTATTACATGTCACATCCCAGACATACCTGTGTGCACTGTGTCTGTATTACATGTCACATCCAGACATACTTTGTGCACTGTGTGTCTGTATTACATGTCACATCCCTGACATACCTATGTGCACTGTGTGTCTGTATTACATGTCACATCCCCAGACATACCTGTGTGCACTGTGTCTGTATTACATGTCACATCTCAGACATACCTGTGTGCACTGTGTGTCTGTATTACATGTCACATCCCAGACATACCTGTGTGCACTGTGTGTCTGTATTACATGTCACATCCCAGACATACCTGTGTGTACTGTGTGTCTGTATTACATGTCACATCCTAGACATACCTGTGTGTACTGTGTGTCTGTATTATATGTCACATCCCAGACATACCTGTGTGCACTGTGTGTCTGTATTACATGTCCAGAAAAACACTTTTATTCTGCAGGAAAACAGCTCCCAAGTGCCCAGCTGAAAGTGAAAGTAAAAACAGCTTTCTCTACTGATTCGATTTCTAACAGCTATATCTTCTGATATACTGGGTGTAATGCTTACAATGTCAGCTTTCATAGAAGGTCAGAACCATTTTTCTATCTGCTACCAATCCCAAGATATGAGAAGCTGAAGCATCCCTCCCCTCTTCAGTCTGGTTTGCAGCAGCAGTAGCAGAGCTGGGCACTTGGGAGCTGTTTTCCTGCAGAATAAAAGTGCTTTTTTCTGAACATGTAATACAGACACACAGTGCACACAGGTATGTCTGGGATGTGTATGCAATGTTCTGTGGAGCAGTGCTCTTAGTCATATAGGTTAAAATCAGGTGAAAGACTCCCTTTAAATACTTTTTTAGTGTTTTTTGTAGAAATAACAGGATTATATTTTTGTCATTTTTAAGGAACAAAAAAACATACAAAACTTAGCAAATTGCTGCCATTATTGGCATATATAGATGTAGCCGAGCTAAAACTGACTCTGATAACACATGTGACACTGTTATCTCGTGCCATCTTGTGACAAAAGCCGTTGAAATACACTGAAAGAGTTGGCTAAACTTTTTGTGCCAATTTTTACTTAACTCGTTAACCATCAAGTTTAGCTCGGCTGCATCTGTAGTATATGCAGTGGATAAAAGAAATGGAGTCACTGTAACTTTATCGCTCACACCATCTTGGAATCATCCATGTTCCCAGTAATAGGAGGATAGCCTTACCAAGGTTGTCCACCAACAGCTTCTACACTCAAGTTCATAGAAAGCAGAACTGAAGTCTGGCTTCCACGAAAAAAAAACTTCTGTCTTTCCTCAGCCTGATTCGTAAGATTTAGTTTGCTTTAGCTTGAGCCTACAGGCAACAAGACTAAACAAGAGTTTATGCACAGATCTTCATAATTAAATCCATTCTCCAGGACTCCTTTCACCCGCCGTAGCTGGGACTATCTCCAAGACATTTAAATTTACATTCAGTTTTCAAGCTGACAAAGAAAGCGCAGTGAGGGTAAGCTGAATTGATTTCACTCCCTTTGGTTTCGTACAATGAACAGGAGGAGAGTGATAGACATATAGTAAGACATGATCAAAAAGTAGAAGCCTACAAGTCAGCAAAGTTGAGGATCTCTTTAGGGAACTGGAGAGAAGAACAATTGTCGGAGCTGCGATCCCCACTTGTTTAATCTCAGGATACAGACAGAGCCCTTCGCAGTCTACACGATGATTATTATTATTCTTTTTAACAATCATCACAATCAATTGAATGTATACTTCTTGGTGTCGTGGCCGTTTATATCAAGTTTGCGCTTATTTTAGCTCAGAAATTTGAAAATGAATTTTCAGGAGATTGCATATTGTATTTTCTGCTTAATTGAGCAATGAAACCTGTAAATTAGCAGTGGCTGGAGATAGCGTTCAGTATGCTCAGGAATATTAATGAGGGTCTACCAATCTGACTTCTGTGTGACTCGATTTTAAATTATTCGTCCCCACAGGAGACACTCGTATTCACTTGCTTAATTCCTATGTCAGCCGCTCGGTTTTGCTCTGTGAAGACACATAGGCACTCTAGGGGGATTGAACAAATAATTTTGGATTGCTGGGTAACAGTGTGAAGGCAGCAAGTTTTGATAGGCAGCAAGATATAGAAAATTCATTAAAAAATGACAAGACCCTGACAGGAAAAGTATAAAATAGCCAGTTTAGGTAAAATAAAATATTTGCATAACATTGTACATTTTTTGGCTTGGCATCTTAAGTGATGACACCATCGGAACCCAATGAATGGGTTACAAAATAATATCTTACTGGAAGGTGCAGTCCTAAAACCAAAATCTAATGGGATGTATGATGAGATGTCATATGACATCCCCTATGCCTAGCTTCTGAAGCAGAATCTAAAGTGGTGTATAATTAGATGCTGTACACTTACCTTTCAGTGATGTCCCCTACGCTGAGCCGTATCCAGTCACCTAGATGCTAGAATCAGAATCTAAAGTTATGTATGGTCACGTGTTGTATATTTACCTTGTGGTGACATCCTCTAGACCTACTAGCTCCTGCCACCAACCCTAATGCTTGAAGCAGAGTCTAAAGTGTTATATGATGAGATGTACACTTATCTTGCGGTGATGGTCCCTACACCTAGCTGCAGCTGCCTACCTGAAAGCTAGAAGCAGAATATGAAATAATGTATGACCACATGTTGTACCTTCAACTTTAGGTGATGTCCTCTACACTTAGCTGTCACCCTATCGCTATATGCAGAATCTATGATGTATGATTAGATGCCATATGACATCCCCTATGCCTAGCTACAGCCGGCCACTGTAATGCTAGAAGCAGAATCTAACGTGTTATATGATGAGATGTACACTTACCTTGCGGTGATGGTCCCTACACCTAGCTGCAGCTGGCCACCTGGAAGCTAGAAGCAGAATTTGAAGTAATGTATGACCACATGTTGTACATTCACCTCTAGGTGATGTCCTCTACACTTATGTGTGACCCTATCACTATATGTAGAATCTAACGTGATGTATGATGAGATGCTCTACGCTAACTTTGCGACAATGTCCCTTTTGCCTACCTGCAGCCGGCCACATTAATGCTAGAAGCTAAATGTAAAGTGGTGTATGATGAGATGTTGTACCCTTACCTTGTGCCGATGTCCCCTTTGCCTAGCTCCATCCAGCCATCTGAATACTAGAAGCAGAATATAATATTATGTATGGTCACAAGTTGTACATTTACTTTGTGGTAACATCTTCTACACCTAACTACTGCTGGCCACCCTAATGCTAGAAGCAGAATCTAAAGTGATGTATGATGAGATGCCATACACTTACCTTGTGCCGATGTCCCTTTTGTCTAGCTTCATCCGGCCATCCGAATACTAGAAGCAGAATATAAAGTTATATATAGTCACAAGTTCTACATATACTTTGTGGTGACATCTTCTACACCTGTCTACTGCTGGCCACCCTAATGCTAGAAGTAGAATCTAAAGTGATGTATGATGAGATGTTGTACACTTACCTTCTGACGATGTCCCTTTTGCCTAGCTCCATCCAGCCATCTGAATACTAGAAGCAGAGTATAATATTATGTATAGTCACAAGTTGTACATTTGTGGTAATGCCTTCTACACCTACAGTGCCTTGCGAAAGTATTCGGCCCCCTGGAACTTTTCAACCTTTTGCCACATTTCAGGCTTCAAACAAAAAGATATAACATTTTAAATTTTTGGTGAAGAATCAACAACAAGTGGGTCACAATTGTGAAGTGGAACGAAATTTATTGGATCATTTAAACTTTTTTTGTAATAATAAAACTGAAAAGTGGGGCGTGCAAAATTATTCAGCCCCCTTGCATTAATACTTTGTTGCGCCACCTTTTGCTGCGATTACAGCTGCGGTCTCTTGGGGTATGTCTCTATCAGTTTTGCACATCTAGAGATAGAAATTTATGCCCATTCTTCCGTGCAAAACAGCTCGAGCTCTTTGAGGTTGGATGGAGAGCGTTTGTGAACAGCAGTTTTCAGCTCTTTCCACATATTCTCAATTGGATTCAGGTCTGGACTTTGACTTGGCCATTCTAAGACCTGGATATGTTTATTTTTGAACCATTCCATTGTAGATTTTGCTTTATGTTTGGGATCATTGTCTTGTTGGAAGATAAATCTCCGTCCTAGTCTCAGGTCTTTTGCAGACTCCAACAGGTTTTCATCCAGAATGGTCCTGTATTTGGCTCCATCCATCTTCCCATCAATTTTAACCATCTTCTCTGTCCCTGCTGTCCCTGCAGGCC
Organism: Rhinella marina; assembly: GCA_900303285.1. Classification (NCBI taxonomy): domain Eukaryota; kingdom Metazoa; phylum Chordata; class Amphibia; order Anura; family Bufonidae; genus Rhinella; species Rhinella marina. Next base: position 22,937 of record ONZH01003951.1, read on the forward strand.
CAAACCATGATGCTGCCACCACCATGTCTGACAGTGGGGATGGTGTGTTCAGGGTGATGAGCTGTGTTGCTTTTACGCCAAATATATCGTTTTGCATTGTTTCCAAAAAGTTCGATTTTGGTTTCATCTGAGCAGAGCACCTTCTTCCACATGTTTGGTGTCTCACAGGTGGCTCGTGGCAAACTGTAAACAAGACTTTTTATGGATATCTTTGAGAAATGGCTTTCTTCTTGCCACTCTTCCATAAAGGCCAGATTTGTGAAGTGTTGGACTGATTGTTGTCCTATGGACAGACTCTCCCACCTCAGCTGTAGATCTCTGCAGTTCATCCAGAGTGATCATGGGCCTCTTGGCTGCATCTCTGATCAGTCTTCTCCTTGTTTGAGATGAAAGTTTAGAGGGACGGTCGGGTCTTGGTAGATTTGCAGTGGTCTGATACTCCTTCCATTTCAATATGATCGCTTGCACAGGGCTGTGGGATGTTTAAAGCTTGGGAAATCTTTTGGTATCCAAATCCGGCTTTAAACTTCTCCACAACAGTATCACTGGACCTGCCTGGTGTGTTCCTTGGTCTTCATGATGCAGAACCCTGAGACTATCTCCATATCAGCATGGCTTCATGAGGGATCGGTCATGTCAAACCAATTTAATCAGTTTCTATGAGGAGGTAAGTTCTAGACTAGACCGCAGCGAATCAATGGATGTCGTATATCTGGACTTCTCCAAAGCATTTGACACTGTACCACATAAAAGGTTAGTATATAAGATGAGAATGCTTGGCCTGGGAGAAAATGTCTGTATGTGGGTAAGTAACTGGCTCAGTGATAGAAAACAGAGGGTGGTTATTAACGGTACATACTCAAATTGGGTCACTGTCACTAGTGGGGTACCACAGGGGTCAGTATTGGGCCCTATTCTCTTCAATATATTTATTAATGATCTTGTAGAAGGCTTGCACAGTAAAATATCAATTTTGCAGATGACACTAAACCTGTTGTTAAAGTAATTAACACAGA
>ONZH01003952.1:0-33246 GCA_900303285.1 Rhinella marina
TACTGACTGAAGGCTGATTGGTGCTGCAAGAATTCTTAGGTGGAATTGGTGGAGGAGAAGGAGGGGTCGCTCCCAGCCTCCACAACGTTCACCCAGTGTCTTGTCAGGGAAATGTAGCGCCCCTGGCCAGAAGAACTTGTCCATGTGTCAGTTGTTAAGTGGACCTTCCCAGTAACTGCGTTGGTCACGGCACGGGACAAATGCTGGTGTAAGGTGGTGAGGGCACACCGGCAAAAATAGTGGTGGCTAGGTATTGAGTAACGAGGGACAGCTGCCGCCAACAGACTGCGAAAAGCCTCAGTGTCCACAAGCAATATTTTCAGCGCCAGCAATTTGTAAAGGTGTGCATTTAGTGCTATGGCCTGTGGGTGGGTTGTTGGGTATTTGCACTTTCGTTCAAAGGCCTGGGGTATGGACATCTGTACACTGCGCTGGGACACAGAAGTGGATGTGCTAGCTGATCCAGGTGCAGGGTAGGAGGCATCTGGGCCTTCGTCTTGGACAGGGGATTGGCCAGCACGTAACACAGGGGAAGAGGAGGCAGTAGTGTTACCCGCAGACAGTGATTGTGAACCCAGGCATTCGGCCCATGCAGTGGCGTAGCTATAGGGGTTGCAGCGGTCGCAGTTGCGACCGGGCCCCTAAGCCAGGGCCCCCCTTGCCACTTGCAGGGCCGTACCGCCAATTAGCCAGGTGCGGCGCGGCCCTGCGGACAGTTGGGGGTGGCGGTGGGGCAGAGGGAGATGACATCTCCATAGTCATCTATATCGCCGTCCTAGGGAAGGCGATACAGATGCCTGTATTCTACTGCAGGGGAGGGAGAGGCGTCTCACCTGCCCGTTCCTCTGATAGGCTGCAGGCACCTGCATGTTAGACGCCTTTTTTCAGCCAATCAACATGCAGGAGAGTCTTTGGTACCTCCTAGCATCACGTGGGGCCCCTACAAGTCGATAGCAGGGATTGGCTGGCCAGATCAGATGACCTGGCAATATCATACGCCGTCTGCATGAGATTAGGGATAGAGCTTCTGTCTGTCAGGGAGAGTGTTAGGGCCTGAATTTAGTTGTTGGTTAGGCAGGAATCACCCACAAAGAACCCAACAGCCCTTCTAAGGCCTACAAGCACGTTTTTTTTATGTCTTCTTCTGGCTGCTGGCTGGGACTTGTAGTGCAGCGACCGCCATCTTGGCTGCACACTGTTAAGGCGTGAAATTAGAATCTGGTTAGGCAGGAATCATCCACAAAGAACCCAACGCTCCTTGTAAGGGCTACAACGACATTTTTTTTTTGGCCTCCTCTCGGCTGCTGGCTGGGACTTGTAGTGCACACTGTGCACTGGTGGCAGAAAGGGGACAGCACATGGTCCACACAGACCCCAATGAAATTGCCCAAAGTACTCTCAGTACTCATTTTTGCTGCTGCTGTACCTTCGCTTGCTGGGATCTATAGTACAGTCTAGAAAATACATTTTGTCACTCAGTTATATAAAATACAGTCCAGTGAACAATTGTGAGGTGTGCTGTACAGCAGCGTCAGTCTATAAAATAAGTTTTTTTCACTCAATTATATAAACTACAGTCCAGTGAACAATTGTGAGGTTTGCGAAACACTTGCCGCAGTCTAGAGAATAATTTTTTTCACTCAATTATATAAACTACAGTCCAGTGAACAATTGTGAGGTGTGTGATACACTTGCCGCAGTCTAGAGAATAATTTTTTTCACTCAATTATATAAACTACAGTCCAGTGAACAATTGTGAGGTGTGCTGTACAGCAGCGTCAGTCTATAAAATAAGTTTTTTTCACTCAATTATATAAACTACAGTCCAGTGAACAATTGTGAGGTTTGCGATACACTTGCCGCAGTCTAGAGAATAATTTTTTTCACTCAATTATATAAACTACAGTCCAGTGAACAATTGTGAGGTGTGTGATACACTTGCCGCAGTCTAGAGAATAATTTTTTTCACTCAATTATATAAACTACAGTCCAGTGAACAATTGTGAGGTGTGTGATACACTAGCCGCAGTCTAGAGAATAATTTTTTTCACTCAATCATATAAACTACAGTCCAGTGAACAATTGTGAGGTGTGCTGTACAGCAGCGTCAGTCTACAAAAAAAGTTTTTTTCACTCACTGTGCCCACATGTCACACAGTGTGTGCCTCCTATCCTGTACTGTACTCCTTGCCCTGTACTATGCCCCGTATGCTGCTATGTGCCCCATATGCTGTACTGTGCGTCCCCCCCGGCCTGTACTGTGCCCCTGCACTGTACTGTACCCCCTATGCTGTATCTTGCCCCCTGCTTTGTACTGTGCCCCCCATTCTGCACAGTGTGTGCCTCCTAGCCTGTACTGTACTCCTTGCCCTGTACTATGCCCCATATGCTGCCATGTGCCCCATATGCTGTACTGTGCGTGCCCTCCCGGCCTGTACTGTGTGCCCCTGCACTGTACTGTACCCCCTATGCTGTATTTTGCCCCCTGCCCTGTACTGTGCCCCCCATTCTGCACTGTGTGCCCCCTGACGTGTACTGTACCCCCTGTGCTGTATTCTTCCCCCTGCCCTGTACTGTGTCCCCCATGCTACACAGTGTGTGCCTCCTGCCCTGTACTGTACGCCCTATAATGCACTGTGCCCGCTATGCTGTCCTGTGCCCCTGCCTTGTACTGTGCCCCCCATGCTGCACTGTGTGTGCCCCCTGCCTTGTGAACTCTCCCTTACATATGCACATATAGGATGCCAGGATAGTCATGAAGGGGGGCACCATACAAAATTTTGCTGTGGGGCCCAGTCAGTTCTAGCTACGCCCCTGATGCCAGCCATGAGTTGTACATAAACTAATAACAGGAAAAATTAAAAAAAATATTTTACAGGAGGGTCAACTACAGACACTCCAAAACAATTTTTTAGGAGGGTCAACTTCGGACACTCCAAAACAAATTTTTGACCGCCATGCTGTGTCAGGCTACATTTTTGGGTTGTTTCACCTGCTACCTCAATCTAACTTGGTCACTTGTTGGTGTCACTATGCTGTCACCATGCTGTATCAGGCATATGCCTGCGTCGTGGGGCGGGGGATAGCACAGCAGTGCCAGCATGAGCAGTGGTGTCACCTGCAGGCGGTGATGGACCTTCGTTGCACCTAGTTGGGTGCTTTCCTAACATGTGCCAGCACATGTGCCTTGCCCATCTTGGTCTGGGTCAGCACAATTGCCTTGAGGGTCACCACCAGGCTGTTGCCCAGAATTTGGCATAATAGTACGATTAGGCAGCTTCAGAGGCATCCATGCATGCTGCCCCTGCTGTTTCCTGTCCATTTCCGTGGTGTTTCCATCATTTTCTGAGGTTTCCAGGTTTTCACGCAACCTTCCCTAGGCAGAACCCCGGTCCCCTGCAAAAAATGCTCGCGTCTCCCATTGACTTCAATGGGGTTCGTTATTCGAAACGAGCACCCGAGCATCGGGAAAAATTCGATTCTAATAACAAGCACCCAAGAATTTTAGTGCTCGCTCATCTCCATTTCATACCAATTTCAAACTGTGAGCAGAGTCGTGACACAGGGATTCTGTCTTTGGTGGTCTTTGAATACTTGTGTTATGCCCCGCTCCTCCATAGTATATCTGCTTTATGTCCTGAGTAGTGTGGAGCGAACTTGCGATTTGCAAGTTTGGAGTTCGAGTTCGAATTATCTAATAATTCCGTAATGGATTCTGTTACTACAGACCATAATGGAATTCTAGGATGTTATGCACCACGGAAGCCTATAAGAGGCATTCCGTATTGCATTCCGTTGTAATAGAAGACTTTGGCCAGCATAGACTTCTATTATGACTGAATGCAATAAGGAATGCCTCTTATAGGCTTCCATGGTGCATGCCGTCATAGAATTCCGTTATGGTCGGTGGTAACCCTAACCCGAACGCCGAACTTGCAAATCGCAAGTTCACTCAACACTAGTACTGAGTATTCTTTGAAGAAACATATTAGTAAATTGAATAGATAACAATTACTTGATGCAGTGCTTTTTATGTTCATGATATCATTCAGGAAGTTGCACAGAATTATGAATTTCCAATGTATTCCTTAAACTTTTCAGTGCTCTGTCATTTTTTAACCCTATTGTCTATGAAATTAGGGCAATCGGAGGCAGTCATAGAACAGTCTGTGTAGGGACACATTTGGAAGTGTAAGGAAAGTATATGTCTGACAGAAATGGTGCATGTGAATCAAGTGGTGAGTACAGAGTCTTCCTTTCTATTGAATGTCAACTGCAAAGGAGATCCAATACAATTTTGATGACATTTTGAAAAGCTTGTCTTGTAGAATGAGTAGTGGTCAATGTATAGATCTTAGCACCCTTATAACTGAGAGTTTATCCAGTTTATCCTATAATCCTATTGCATTAATCCAGAGGAAGACATTGTTTAAACATTTTTTTTAAATCTAATTTTCTTACTACTGGTTAGATTCTGAATCTTCACCTTGATAGTGTCTGCTTTATTCTTTTCTATGCATATGGTGGCATAATAAGCACTAGAAAATTTGCTGTTATACAGTAGCAGCTCCTGTTTTTTTTAGTTCATAGCAAGGTGAAATTGGGAAAATGTCATTCTAAAGGAACTGCATTTAGATATTTCTGCTCAAAAATGATTGGAGGAAGAGAGTGATCTGCTGTTCATCTGGGAGAAAATAGAGGAGTAGATGATGCCTTCTAATGCTACAATGTTATGCTGTATGTTGCCAGTGCATGCTTACTGGATCTGAGAGTAGTAAGTTACTAAGTACATTCGAACAAGACAGGGGATTTATCAAGACTGGCGTAAAGGAAAACTGGAGTTTCCCCTAGCAACCAATCAAATTCCACCTTTTAGAGCTTCTTTTGAAAATAAAATATGTGGAATCTGATTGGTCGCTATGGGCAACTAAGCCAGTTTTCCTTAACCAAGTTTGACAAATCTCCCTCACACCATCTCACTAAAGAGGCATTCCAATACCACATGGCTGGCATATGGACTGTGGATTTCTCTGATATGAAGCCCTTCCACAAGCCCCACAGTATTGTCAGTAGAAGCTACAACAGTACTGCTAACAGACAATACAGCTTTCATTTAATTGACACCCATTTCCAGTAAAACACTGAAATAGGTGGCTTTGACCAGCTGGCAACGCTGAAAGAAATCATAACAGCCTACATTGACTGCAACCTACCCAAGATGAACTCCAAAGCCAGAATGCCTTGATCTTCTAGGTCAAGAAACAGACTTGAGCAGCACCAAAAAAATGCTCATTGACAAGCAAATACTGGATTGCGCTACTGCAAGCATTTTCAGTTTTGATGAAGACCTACCTCCACATGAAACAACACAGTGAACCATATGGCTTTAAACAGTTAGCAAATGAGAAAGATGTGATGACACCTACATGTATTGCAACCTGACCAAAGATGAGCTCTAAAATCAGGATCTAATGGCCTTGTAGGTTAACAGACTTGAGAAATATCCTAAATATTTGCCACAAAGATGCTGTTGTGCTGACGGACTGTGCCCACAACATCATCTTCTCAGACACAGCCACCAAAGTGCTCATCTAGTTGCGTGCTCACTCCCCAAGTGCCCCGTGCTCACTGATGTGCCTCTGCTCCTTTCCGGCAGTAAGGGCCACTGAGAAAGTGCTGCTTTTTCACTCCATGCAGTCTAAGGCTTGCTTCGTGCCAGCTCTTCCTCTTATTGCCTGTAGGGTGTGCCCTCTTTCTGACTCTTAAAGGCCAGTGTGTGCACCATACTTTTCTCCAGCCTATGAAAAGCCATCCTCCTGTGGGAGGGTACATGAGCAATAAGTTCTAGTTGTCTATTTCCCTGCTAATGTGTGCTAATAGTCTTGTGTGCTTTCCTATGTACCGACTTCTGTCTGTCTTTGAATTTGACCATACATTTGCCTGATCCTCACACTGACCCTAAGCTGCCTGCCCTGACTCTTAGACTGACTCTGAATTTCCTGTACTCTGCTTGCCTGGACTTTGGCCTGTTCCTGTCTATGGTTTTGCCTGAAACCTCAGTGTATTGCTCTGGTGTCCCTTCACTTCCTTGGGTCAACAATCTGCTGAACAGAGACTACTCCAAGAGGCAGCAGCCTGGTGATTTCCCTGCAGTGGATTCTAGTTTTTTTTTATAGGGGTTAAAAGGTGAAGACATGGGGGGCCACTAAATTAACACCCCTAAGAGTAGCACTAATTCAAATTTGTTTAGTAGACAGTAGATCCGCATCTGCTTTGTAACAGATACTTGCCTGTCCCACTACTACTTTTATCAAAGGAGATCACCAATGCAGCAGATGGAGTTATAACCCCAGAGTGCACACAGTTTTATATGATATTTCACAGATAGAGAGTTCAGAAACCCCCCAAGAATTATATTGATATTAGTTTGCCTTCTAATTTGTAGCTAAATCTTTATGTCTAAATATCCTAAATCTCATTTTGGTGTTTTGTAATTTGCTGCCAAGCCATCTATGTTTACCTCTACCTACCATTCTTCCTTTTTAATTTTTAAATATTACAGGAAACCTTGAGTAATATTTGAAAGGGCGTTGTGAAAGTAATATCTGTTATTCTTTACCTTTTTTTAGCAGCACAAAAAACACAGGGCCAGATTTATCATAGCCTGCTGTACTGCCGGTGCTGCACCTGATTTATGATTAAGTATGCATCTGGAAGACCTTGCACCTGAACTGAGAACTACGTCAACCCCTGGTTGGGGTAAATTTCAGTGTTCTTCTACGCCAGAAAACTGTTGTAGAAGATGACAAATGGGGACGGGCCTCCAGCACCACCTTACTGTGTTTCCCAATAAGGGGGCATGGCAAGGCTGGAGGAGTAACGGCATCTGCACAAAAGTTGTGACTCAATGATAAATCAATCCCACATTCTCAAAAACTAGCCGGTTAATAACAAAAAAAAGCCAGCGCCGACTTTAAATCTATTTTAAACCTCGTTTTCAAAGTGCAGATTTCTATACCCTAAAAAATAAAAAGGCAATAACTCATGACCAGGATGGCTTACATCAATACACTTGTCAGATTTGTACCCAGACATCTGCCAACATAATTATCTAACACACACACAGCAGCTCACACATGCTACACTGCCACTGAACTTCGGCAAAATCCATGAATTGTCAGGCAATTTCTGCACAAATATTTGGAAGTATGACAACCTAGACATCTCTTTAAAACTCTGTAATTTCTAAAATTCTAAAAAAAATGATGTCATAGTACCTATAGTATTTACTGGAATACCCTTTGTAACTAATTTCTTCTTTTCTGGGTAGACACACAGTTGGTCAGGTGTATGAACCAACCAGGTGTCAGAAGTCTGTATGAGATGGCATCTTTATTATAGGATATTTATGAGTGTTATGGGTCTGTGGCAGTGTAAGGCATAGTTAATAATTTTATCATTATGAATTGGTGATGAGCAAGGAGCAAGGAGCAGTTCTGCACCAGTCTTCTACTTTCCTCTTTTTGGTCAACAGTAATTAATGAATCAACAAGAACTTGTCTCTCTTGTATTTCAACAATTGATAAGATTTCCTAGAATCTTACAGTATATTAAAATACAGTTGACAAACATTTACATAGTTTTGTTCACGGCTGGCCATTATTTTGCTAGAGGCTGACCTCAGTCTATACCAATCGGGCACAATAAACTGGTTCCATTGTATACCAAGTTATTACCTCAGATTGTACCTAACTCCATTATATACTACTATATTATTACTGTACACACACCTAGAGAAATATGTACAGTATATATTAGTATGTGCTGTAGGTTGCAGACAGAATACAATCCAAGATTACTTAGTAATGGCTATAAGATATAATTCTCTAAAGAAATTGATGATACTACAGTGGATCCATTGCGTTCCCTTGGCAACTTAACCTATTTTGCTTTACTAAAAAGACTTTCATTTTAGACCTGATTACTAGATTGACATGGTCATTCTACAATCTATTTTTTAAATAAAAATTTAACATAAATGAACCAACTTTGGCCTAAATGTTTAATTCATTTTTAGGATATTAAGAATTGGATGGAAAATGGCAAAAAATTAAAAAGAAATAAACTTCAAAATGTAATTCACAGCTTGGTCCTTTACTGTATTTGTACTAACGGACATAATGAAAAAGAGAAAAATTTCTTACAGTATTGGTTACAGAAAGCTTATTATAGACCAGCACAAAATAAAATTAGAGCTAAAGTAATGAGACGCAAAACACAATGAGTAATGAAAAACTAAGTACAATCCATTTTTCTAAACGAGAGGCTGTGCTGTATCTTCACTGTACACAAACTAATATGAATTTATCATGGTCCAGTAAAGTTACATTTGCTGCAGATGAGAAAAGCAATAGAAGTCTCTAAGAAAATGTGAAGATTATGGTAAGGCACCCTGTCTTTGAGTTCAACTTTATACATTATGTAACTGATATGTGCACTAATTAGCATAATCAGAATGACAGTATGGCTGCCATATAGAAAAAAGGCAACTGAAGCAGCAATGTGACAAAAAACCCATGAAAAATATTTCAGGTGCACGCCTCCAGAGAGATTGATCTAAACTCTCATCAGTCCTTAAAAAATAATGAAGAAAGCAGCACTCCAATGCAAATGGTCATTTTTTATTCACCCAATGTAAGTCAGCAAAGTTTCAACTGCTCCATTTGCACTGGAGTGCTGCCATCTTTATTATTTTTTATGGCTGCCCTATAGATGCTCAATCCCAAAACAATGCATAATAGGGTCAATAGGAAGCCAATTTGCCTAATCTGACACAACCACTAAGAACAGAGGTGAGCAAAGTTATGAAAAATTTGAATCAGCTGCTTGGCCAAATTTCACAAAGAAATTCGATTTGGGAAGAATTACTTTGTCTCAAAGCACATTTTGTATGTAGTGGAAGCATTGACCAGGAATGACGATTTTGCTATCCCCCATCAGTGAACCCCTCAGATGCTGTGTTCATCACTGACATTAAAATTAAGGCCTTTCAGGGGCTAATCCAGTTAAAAAGAAAAACATACTCACCTTATACATTTGATTGCGGAGAGGCCATCGCAGCCATCTTGATTGAAGACACCGCTCGAAATCTCGCAGAGTGACGTGATGATGTCATCATGCTGGCCGGGCACGGTGACGTCATCACTGATGATGTCACTGCACCCAGCCAACACAGTGAAGTATATGCCACCCAGAGCGAGATTTTGCACGGTTTCTGCTATCAAGATAGCCGTGACACCGTCTTCACATGCAATTGGATGAGGTGTGTGCTGACGAGTGCTGACTTCCCAGTGGGAGTTTCTGGTTTGACTGATAACCCAAGCGATTCTTTTAAGGCTGTTTAAAAGATCATACATTGACTTAAAGAGTAGCTACTGTACTTATAACCAGAGATGTCACTAGAGAAACGGTTTTCTTTAGTCTGGAGAAGAAAGCTTTGGGGAAGTCTTTATCCAATTCTCAAGACCAGAGCCAATGTCATTCTTGGCACTAAATATATAGATAAGTCCTTCCTCACCTTTCTCCAGACTTGACAAATTCAGAGATGAGTGTCGGGAGATGACTGAAAAAAAATACTCTGTTGGAAATTGATTATGCTATATGTGTCTATATGTGGCCCCCTCAGTGGTTGTGAATTGCAGCTTGTTAAGGGTTTTGCTAGCATGTCACGATAATGTATTAAATTTGTATGATGAGAAAATGGAGTCCTTGAAATTCCCAGAAAGGTAATGGTAGACACATCTGTACATCTTATGTGTGGGCTAGTAATACAACCTTTAAAGGGTTACATTTAAAATATACTAATCATGTTATCTTTTAATGTGAATGCTATATAACAAGAACAATTGTGAAACATATTATTCCAAACAATCACATTATAATAAAGATTCAAGCATTGTTGCATCCTAAAGATACATATAAAGCATAAGAATAAGGGGAAAGTTAAGAATAAGGCTGATTATCTTCAGCACAGAGTTCTTTGTACTTTGTAATGCATTCTCCATAGATTCACCATAGAGACAGGAGTGCATGAACACGGGACGGCTCAGAGACCAGATCATCTTATTCAGTGCATTACTGATCTGAAGTTAATTAACATTATTCTTAAAGAATATTCCAAATAAAACTGGTACACTACGCATTATGCCTAGTGCATGGCCTGAGGAGCAATGCATGACACGAAATTCTAAGAGTTTCTTGAATTCCTGTGCCACATCATATTATAACACATCATATAATTTTGAATCATTTTTATTAAGATTTTGGTCAAATTCTTTAAAATATGAGCCAGGACGGCCTGCCCCAATGTACATATATCTGTAGCTAATTGAAATGTTGAAAATCCAAGCAGTCAAGTGATTGTATGAATAGTTAATATGTCCTACCTGCCAAACATACTTAAAAGAGCTAATGATGCAGCATAGTCATGCAGATGAGTAAACCTCAATCCTGTTCAATGGGAACAAGGCAAACAACCACAATGTAATGCCTTCAATGAATTTGCTGAAAAATGTTGAAGCTAAAGGGGGGGCAAATACCGATGACTTAACCTCAGGATAGGGCATCAATATCAGATCAATGTGAACCTAGCTCCGGACACCTGGCTGTTTGAAGGGTCTGTGACACGTGTGCGAGCACTGCTTCCTCTTCAATGTTTACCTGCATGCCATCTCCTTGTAGTGGCGGTGCAGTGTAATTACAGCTTCCTCTCCCATTCACTACAAGGGAGAAGTGTGTACATAAACAGTGAAGAGGATGCAGCACTCCCACAAGAGCCTTCATCCAGCTAATTAGCGAGGTGCCGGGAGTCAGACCACTACCAATATGATATTGATGACCTATCCTGAGGTTAGGTAATTGATATCAACAGCAGAGACAACCCTTTTAATCCTATTAAGAATAGCTTAGGCTCTGTTCACACCGTTGTTATGGCATCTATTCACACCCGGGCCATGACAGCGATGACAGGAACATTTTCAAACTATTTCCAATTAATCCAGAGGAATCACAATGACTTTCCATTGGGATTCTGGCATTCCCAACAGCAAGTATAGTGATACATACTGGTTTTCTCTTGCTGTCAAATATATTGAAACCCTAGATGGAAAGAGGAAAACTGAATTGTGAACAGAGACTAAAGTTTGCACTGTTTATATATGTCATAAAGCTAGGCACTAAATTAAGCCACATACAGTACATAATAAGAATCACAGATCTGTCAATGGCGGCTTAAATGGGTAGCTTATCCTAGGAGCCAACAAACCCAATGGTGATAACTAGAGATGAGCGAAGTTTTAAAAAATTCGATTCGGACACGTTGCCAAATTTTTCAAAAAAATTGATTTGATCCGAATTCATTTGAGAGGAAGCACGTTAAAAATCAGCTACTTCCTGGCTGCAGGGAGCCTGTATACCATTGTGCATCACTGTGCATTGTAGAAACATGCATAGCTAGTCCGCTGTGGTAGTGAAACCAGTTACCGGGCGTCAGTATGACAGGCGGGTGACAGGCGTCACTCTTAGAATCACTTCACACTTCACTTATTTGGTCAGTTACTGGGTCAAAACTGACCACAAAACTGAAATGTGAACTCAGCCTTCCAGGTCAATGTTAGCACCAGGTTTGCAGTGGCCCAAGATTGAACTACAGAGTGAAAGAGCGCTCTCCTTTTACACCATCAGCTGATTCCACATAGCTTTTTATACAACTTGTTCACCCCTAAATCAGTAGTATCAGACCACTATTTCACGGCAATTACAAAATCAAGGATGAATGGATTTACTTATGTATAAAAGAATGTGAACACCCCCAAAACAGTAGTATCAGGCCACAATTTCACCCCAATTCCAGAATCAAGTATTAGCAGATTAACTTCTGTGTAAAAGAATGTGAACATGCCAAAATCAGTAGTATTCAACCGCAATTTAACCTCAATTACACAATCAATTTACCTACAGTGCCTTGCGAAAGTATTCGGCCCCCTGGAACTTTTCAACCTTTTGCCACATTTCAGGCTTCAAACAAAAAGATATAACATTTTAAATTTTTGGTAAAGAATCAACAACAAGTGGGTCACAATTGTGAAGTGGAACGAAATTTATTGGATCATTTAAACTTTTTTTGTAATAATAAAACTGAAAAGTGGGGCGTGCAAAATTATTCGGCCCCCTTGCATTAATACTTTGTTGCGCCACCTTTTGCTGCAATTACAGCTGCAAGTCGTTTGTGCAAGTCGTTTACACATCTAGAGACTGAAATTCTTGCCCATTCTTCCTTGCAAAACAGCTCAAGCTCTTTGAGGTTGGATGGAGAGCGTTTGTGAACAGCAGTTTTCCGCTGTTTTCACATATTCTCAGTTGGATTAAGGTCTGGACTTTGACTTGGCCATTCTAAGACCTGGATACGTTTATTTTTGAATCATTCCATTGTAGATTTTGCTTTATATTTGGGATTATTGTTTTGTTGGAAGATAAATCTCCGTCCTAGTCTCAGGTCTTTTGCAGACTCCAACAGGTTTTCATCCAGAATGGTCCAGTATTTGGGTCCATCCATCTTCCCATCAATTTTAACCATCTTCCCTGTCCCTGCTGATGAAAAGCAGGCCCAAGCCATGATGGTGCCACCACCATGTTTGACAGTGGGGATGGTGTGTTCAGGGTGATGAGCTGTGTTGCTTTTACGCCAAACATATCGTTTTGCATTGTTTCCAAAAAGTTTGATTTTTGTTTCATCTGACCAAAGCACCTTCTTCAACATGTTTGGTGTGTCTCCCAGGTGGCTTGTGGCAAACTGTAAACAATACTTTTTATGGATATCTTTGAGAAATGGCTTTCTTCTTGCCACTCTTCCATAAAGGCCAGATTTGTGAAGTGTTCGACTGATTGTTATCCTATGGACATACTCTCCCACCTCAGCTGTAGATCTCTGCAGTTCATCCAGAGTGATCATGGGCCTCTTGGCTGCATTTCTGATCAGTCTTCTCCTTGTTTGAGATGAAAGTTTAGAGGGACGGCCGGGTCTTGGTAGATTTGTAGTGGTCTGATACTCCTTCCATTTCAGTATGATCGCTTGCACAGTGCTCCTTGGGATGTTTAAAGCTTGGGAAATCTTTTGGTATCCAAATCTGGCTTTAAACTTCTCCACAACAGTATCACGGATCTGCCTGGTGTGTTCCTTGGTCTTCATGATGCTCTCTGTTCTTTAAACTGAACCCTGAGACTATCACAGAGCAGGTGCATTTATACGGAGACTTGATTACACACAGGTGGATTCTATTTATCTTCATGAGTCATTTAGGACAACATTGGATCATTCAGAGATCCTCAATGAACTTCTGGAGTGAGTTTTCTGAACTGAAAGTAAATAGGCCGAATAATTTTGCACGCCCCACTTTTTAGTTTTATTATTACAAAAAAGGTTTAAATGATCTAATAAATTTCGTTCAACTTCACAATTGTCACCCACTTGCTCGGTTGTTTCCGATTCCTACCGGACAGGAAGTGGCTTGATCCAGCAGGAACAGGGCTACACAAATTTAAATTAAACTTGTGTGAATTAGGCCTTATAGGTGTTGTGTGTCATAGCAAAGTGTCTGAATACTTATGTCCCTGCTAAATTCTAGTTTAAATTCTAGTTTAAAATAAATTTGTTAAAAAAATCTAACATTCTGTTTTCACTTTTTCATTATAGGGTATTGAGTGAAGATGAAGGAAAATATGATTCTTTTTTTATTTTAGCACAAGACCGCTGTATAAAATGTGAAAAATGTATATATACATATTATACTTAAAGATTATACTGTATATAAATAGTTTCTGTAGTAGATATAATTAGAGATGAGCGAACATGCTCGTCCGAGCTTGGTGCTCGTTCGAGCATTAGGGTATTCGCATATGCTCGCTACTCGGACGAGCATATCGCGATCCTCGAGGAAATGGCAACTTCCTCTTACTGCATGTTAGCCGCCTTTTTTTTGCCAATCAACATGCAGGAGAGTCTTTGGTACCTCCTAGCATCACGTGGGGCCCCTACAAGTCGATAGCAGGGATTGGCTGGCCAGATCAGATGACCTGGGAATATAAGAATCTGGTCCCGTGCTGCTCGCGTCATACGCCGTCTGCATGAGATTAGGGATAGAGCTTCTGTCTGTCAGGGAGAGTGTTAGGGCCTGAATTTAGTTGTTGGTTAGGCAGGAATCACCCACAAAGAACCCAACAGCCCTTCTAAGGGCTACAACGACATTTTTTTGTCCTCCTCTCGGCTGCTGGCTGGGACTTGTAGTGCAGAGACCGCCATCTTGGCTGCACACTGTGCACTGGTGGTAGAAAGGGGACAGCACATGGTCCACACAGACCCCAATGAAATTGCCCAAAGTCCTCTCAGTACTCATTTTTGCTGCTGCTGTACCTTGGCTTGCTGGGATCTGTAGTGCAGTCTAGGGAATACGTTTTGTCACTCAGTTATATAAAATACAGTCCAGTGAATAATTGTGAGGTGTGCTGTACAGCAGCGTCAGTCTATAAAGTAAGTTTTTTTCACTCAATTATACAAACTACAGTCCAGTGAACAATTGTGAGGTGTGTGATACACTAGCCTCAGTCTAGAGAATAATTTTTTTCACTCAATCATATAATCTACAGTCCAGTGAACAATTGTGAGGTGTGCGATACACTTGCCACAGTCTAGAGAATAATTTTTTTCACTCAATTATATAAACTACAGTCCAGTGAACAATTGTGAGGTGTGCAATACACTTGCCGCAGTCTAGAGAATAATTTTTTTTCACTCAATTACATAAACTACAGTCCAGTGAACAATTGTGAGGTGTGCGATACACTTGCTGCAGTCTAGAGAATAATTTTTTTCACTCAATTATTTAAACTACAGTCCAGTGAACAATTGAGAGGTGTGCGATACACTTGCCGCAGTCTAGGGAATAATTTTTTTCACTCAATTATATAAACTACAGTCCAGTGAACAATTGTGAGGTGTGCGATACACTTGCCACAGTCTAGAGAATACATTTTTTCACTCAATTATATAAACTACAGTCCAGTGAACAATTGTGAGGTGTGCAATACACTTGCCGCAGTCTAGAGAATAATTTTTTTCACTCAATTATTTAAACTACAGTCCAGTGAACAATTGAGAGGTGTGCGATACACTTGCCGCAGTCTAGGGAATAATTTTTTTCACTCAATTATATAAACTACAGTCCAGTGAACAATTGTGAGGTGTGCGATACAC
The DNA here is from genome assembly GCA_900303285.1 of Rhinella marina. Lineage (NCBI taxonomy): Eukaryota > Metazoa > Chordata > Amphibia > Anura > Bufonidae > Rhinella > Rhinella marina. Next base: position 15,308 of record ONZH01003952.1, read on the forward strand.
TTGCCACAGTCTAGAGAATACATTTTTTCACTCAATTATATAAACTACAGTCCAGTGAACAATTGTGAGGTGTGCGATACACTTGCTGCAGTCTAGAGAATAATTTTTTTCACTCAATTATTTAAACTACAGTCCAGTGAACAATTGAGAGGTGTGCGATACACTTGCCGCAGTCTAGGGAATAATTTTTTTCACTCAATTATATAAACTACAGTCCAGTGAACAATTGTGAGGTGTGCGATACACTTGCCACAGTCTAGAGAATACATTTTTTCACTCAATTATATAAACTACAGTCCAGTGTACAATTGTGAAGTGTGCAATACACTTGCCGCAGTCTAGAGAATAATTTTTTTCACTCAATTATATAAACTACAGTCCAGTGAACAATTGAGAGGTGTGCGATACACTTGCCGCAGTCTAGGGAATAATTTTTTTCACTCAATTATATAAACTACAGTCCAGTGAACAATTGTGAGGTGTGCGATACACTAGCAATGGTGGTGCAATAGCTGGAGTCTAAAGACTACTTTTTTTGCCTCAGATAGTAATACTACTGTCTACTGAATACGGTTTTGGCCTCAGATATTAACTCGACAGTTTGGTGAATATACAAAATGTTGAACCCAAGGGCTAAGGGTCGAGGACGAGGGCGTGGGAGTTCAAGTAGTGTACGGGGCAGAGGCCGTGGTCCTGGACAGGGTGACACTGTACATGCTGATAAGGGAGCAGTGGAACGCCGCAGAGTTTCGCTCCCTAGCTTCATCTCGCAACTTACTGGGTCATGTGGTACACCACTATTGAAACCACAACAGTGCGAACAGGTGATGACGTGGAGAGCGGACAATGCGTCCAGTAATTTATCCACCACCCAGTCTTTCACGCAGGCCACCCATGCTAGCCAAGGGAGTAGACCTCTGTCTTCTCCAGCTTAACCTCCTTCCCCCCAGCCTGCCCCCCACCCCCTCACGGAAAGTATGGATTCAGATCAGGCATACTCACAGGAACTCTTTTCAGGACCCTACCCAAAGACACAAACCACTGCTCAAGAGCAACCTGAGCAGTTGCTCTGCCCTGATGTCTAAAATTTTGAACTTTCACAGTCTGTGGGTGATGAGAGTATGGACTTAGTGCAAGTAGTGCGTGAAGAGGTGTCGGATGATAATGATGATGATGATGATGATGAGACACGGTTGTCAGACAGTGACGTTTTTGTCAGGGCAGTAAGTCGGAGGGGGGAGCAGAGTGAGGAATCGGAGGAAGAGCTGGTGGATGATGAGGTGACTGACCCGAGCTGGGTTGGTAATCCAACTCAAGACAGTGCTTCTGAAGTGGAGGCAAGTGCAGCACCAGAACAGTTTGGAAGAGGCAGTGGGGTGGCCAGAGGGAGAAGCAGGGCCAGAGCAGGTAGATCAGCAACTGTTTCACGGAGTCAAGTTCCCATGCCGAGGCCTAGATGTTCGCAAGTCTGGAGGTTTTTTAAAGAAACTGAGGATGACCGACGGACTGTGGTGTGCAACCTGTGTCACACCAAGATCAGCAGGGGAGCCACCACTACCAGCCTAACCACTACCAGCATGCGAAGGCATATGAGTGCTAAACACCCGACTCAGTGCAACCAAGGCCGTTCACCTCCTGCGGGTCACACCACTGCCCCTTCCCCTGTGTCACATGCACCCCCCGCCAAGGACTCCGGCACGAGCGCCTCCCGCCCTACGACCACCCATTCACCTGAACGATCCTCCACAACCTCCACTAATGTGTCCCAGCGCAGCGTTCAGCTGTCTTTGCAGCAGACATTTAAGCGCAAGCGCAAATACAATTCCAGCCACCCACATGCCCAAGCCCTAAACGTCCACATCTCCAAATTGTTGAGCCTGGAGATGCTGCCCTATAGACTGGTAGAGACTGAGGCTTTCCGCAACCTGATGGCGGTGGCTGTCCCTCGGTACTTGGTCCCCAGCCGCCACTATTTTTCCCGATGTGCCATCCCAGCCCTACACCAGCACGTGTCACAGAACATCATCCGTGCCCTGACCAATACGGTTAGTGAAGAGGTCCACCTAACCACGAACACGTGGACTAGTGCTGGTGGGCAGGGACACTATATCTCCCTGATGGCACATTGGGTTATCTTGGTAGAGGCTGGGATCGAGTCTGACCCTGGGGCCACTCATGTAATGCCCACACCAAGGATTGCGGGGCCTACCTCGGTCACGGTTTCTGAGACTTATTATGCCTCTTTCTCCAACCCCTCCTCCTCCTCTTCGCACAGAAACGCTGAGCCAACAGGCAATGTTTCTGAGGGCCAACTGGCGCTCTATACAAACTATGTTTACGGAGAGCCACCTACAGGCCCTCTCTCCAATAAATCTTTTAGTAGCGTCAAATACAGACACTCAAAAAGCAATTCTACATGAGGGAGTGTCTCCCCGTCTGCCATCATGTTCGGTCAGGCTGTCCGTAGGTACACCACCTCTGTCGTCGGCAGAAGCGGCCACTATGAGGAAGGCCACGGCAAGAACATCCCCTTTTCAATTGGGAACAAGTGGAGACTTGTAGGAGGATGACACTTTTCTTCAGCAGTGGATTCACCTTCCCCTTTATCATTGCCATACAACAGTTGGTGAAAAAGTAATTGACAATGATGAAGAAAATGTAACGGTGCAGTGGACCGTCTGTGAAACAAACCTATATATTCCCACCATGCCAGCCAGTGGCGTAGCTATAGGGGAAGCAGGGGAAGCAACTTTTTCGGGGCCCGAGCTCAGCAGGGGCCCGGGAGCAGTAGCAGGGATGTTGCAAATCAGCAGGGTAATATTTCTGTTTCTCTCTCTTTCCAGGGGTGGGGTGGGATCGTAACGCTGCGCATTGAAACAAGAGGATGGGGAGAGAGGGATTCTCCTACCTCTCCTCTGCGCTGCTGCACTGTGTAATCTGATTTGTGGAGGAGCAGTGAGAGGAAGCTGCTGCTCCACCAATCTTTTCAAGTAATACTTCAATCACAAACAGGGCCCGCTCCCAGACTTCCAGAAGCACCATGTGGACCCTGCATGTGACCCTCTGCACTCCTGCCTGCCCGTCAGGCTGCCTCTCTTACCTGCCCCTCCACCTCCCTTGTAGTGCCAGCTGACCTCCTGCTCTGGCTGTAACAGACATCCAGGAAGCAGGAGAAACCCAGAGCAGCACTGTCTCAGCCATCTGAGCATTGCTGCAGCCTGCCAGCCAGCCAATACAGCAGACCTTCAGACTCACTGCCAGCCTGACCAACAGTGGTAAGTTTGTGCCCCCTGCCCTGTACTGCACCCCCTATGCTGCATTCTGCCCCCTGCCCTGTGTCCCCTATGCTGCACTATGTGTGCCCCCTGCCCTGTACTGTACCCCCTATGCTGTATTCTGCCCCCTGCCCTGTACTGTACCCCCTATGCTGTATTCTGCCCCCTGCCCTGTACTGTACCCCCTATGCTTCACTATGTGTGCCCCCTGCCCTGTACTGTGTCCCCTATGCTGCACTATGTGTGCCCCCTGCCCTGTACTGTACCCCCTATGCTGCATTGTGCACTCTATGCTGTATTATGCGTGCCCCCTGCCCCCTATGCTGTATTTTGCCCCCTGCCTTATACTGTGCCCCTATGCTGCACTGTGTGTGCCCCCTGCACTGCACTGTGTGCCCCTGCACTGCACTGTGTGTGCCCCCTGCCTTGTACTGTGTCCCCTATGCTGCACTATGTGTGCCCCCTGCCCTGTACTCCCTGTGCTGTATTGTTCCCTCTATGCTGCCCTGTACCCCATGCTGTATTTTTCCCCCTGCCCTGTACTGTGCCCCCATGCCACACAGTGTCTGCCTCCTATCCTGTACTGTACTCCTTGCCCTGTACTGTGCCCCGTATGCTGCCATGTGCCCCATATGCTGTACTGTGCGTCCCCCTCGGCCTGTACTGTGTGCCCCTGCACTGTACTGTACCCCCTATGCTGTATCTTGCCCCCTGCTTTGTACTGTGCCCCCATGCTGCACAGTGTGTGCCTCCTATCCTGTACTGTACTCCTTGCCCTGTACTGTGCCCCGTATGCTGCCATGTGCCCCATATGCTGTACTGTGCGTGCCCCCCAGCCTGTACTGTGTGCCCCTGCACTGAACTGTACCCCCTATGCTGTATCTTGCCCCCTGCTTTATACTGTGCCCCCCATGCTGCACAGTGTGTGCCTCCTATCCTGTACTGTACTCCTTGCCCTGTACTGTACCCCGTATGCTGCCATGTGCCCCATATGCTGTACTGTGCGTCCCCCCCTCGCGGCCTGTACTGTGTGCCCCTGCACTGTACTGTACCCCCTATGCTGTGTTTTGCCCCCTGCCCTGTACTGTGCCTCCCGTTCTGCACTGTGTGCCCCCTGACCTGTACTGTACCCCCTGTGCTGTATTTTCCCCCTGCCCTGTACTGTGTCCCCCATGCTACACAGTGTGTGTCTCCTGCCCTGTACTGTACGCCCTATAATGCACTGTGCCCGCTATGCTGTCCTGTGCCCCTGCCTTGTACTGTGCCCCCCATGCTGCACTGTGTGTGCCCCCTGCCCTGTGAACTCTCCCTTACATATGCACATATAGGATGCTAGGATAGTCATGAAGGGGGGTCACCATACAAAATTTTGCTGTGGGGCCCAGTCAGTTCTAGCTACGCCCCTGATGCCAGCCATGACAGGAACAACAAAAAAAAAATTTTTACAGGAGGGTCAACTACAGACACTCCAAAACAATTTTTTAGGAGGGTCAACTTCGGACACTCCAAAACAAATTTTTGGGAAGCTCACCTACAGACATTTGACTGCAATCTCAGTCTGACCAAGGCATTGGTGGTGTCACTGCCATGCTGTGTCAGGCTAAATTTTTGGGTGCTTCACCTGCCACCTGAGTCTAACTTGGTCACTATGGGTTCACCGCCATGCTGTGTCAGGCTACATTTTTGGGTTGTTTCACTGCTACCTCAATCTAACTTGGTCACTTGTTGGTGTCACTATGCTGTCACCATGCTGTATCAGGCATATGCCTGCGTCGTGGGGCGGGGGATAGCACAGCAGTGCCAGCATGAGCAGTGGTGTCACCTGCAGGCGGTGATGGACCTTCGTTGCACCTAGTTGGGTGCTTTCCTAACATGTGCCAGCACATGTGCCTTGCCCATCTTGGTCTGGGTCAGCACAATTGCCTTGAGGGTCACCACCAGGCCGTTGCCCAGAATTTGGCATAACGGTACGATTAGGCAGCCTCAGATGCATCCATGCATGCTGCCCCTGCTGTTTCCTGTCTATTTCCGTGGTGTTTCCATCATTTTCTGGGGTTTTCAGGTTTTCACGCAACCTTCCCTAGGCAGAGTCCCAGTCCCCTGCAAAAAATGCTCGCGTCTCCCATTGACTTCAATGGGGTTCGTTATTCAAAACGAGCACCCGAGCATCGGGAAAAATTCGATTCGAATAACGAGCACCCGAGCATTTTAGTGCTCGCTCATCTCTAGATATAATACATTATACTAAAGAGGGAATCAGATTTCCCCTCCTTATGTAATTTGTTTCTATTGATTTTTTTTATACATTTTATATTTGTTAGCTATATAGACTATGTTTGGAAAAGGGAATCTTTATTTCTGCAGTCCCAGGCAATAGAGTTTGTTTTTTTTTTAAATGGAATATTTGGTAAAAGACAATAGAAAGAGTGTATAAGGATAGGCAAAATGCCAGGTAAAAGGTCCAAAGTAAAACTGAAAAACTGCTATTGATTTTCCTCTGTGCCCTACATTTATTATGATTGTGTTTCTTGTTTTGTCGAAGTCCTTTCTTGTACAATTATTGTGAAGATCTAGGATTTAAACCTGCAGCCAGGGATATAAAGGTTAAACTAAGGTATCAAGTAGAGAAGCTGGCAAAGAATAGCTAGTAAAATTTGACCTTTTATAAAAAAAAAAGTAGGACAGCATACAAGTTCAGAACAAGCATCAGAAAGCAGTCAAGAGTAAATCCCTGAATATAAAGATTCTCAGGAGTGCTTTATTTATCTGTTCATTAGATGTTTAGGTGGATTGCCTCCAGGTAGGGAAGTTGGGTTCTACCACACTAGGATCCAGTGCAGTATTAGGCTACATTCACATGACCGTTGTTTTCCCGGCCTACAAGCCGCATATTTTGCAGCTCAGATCCGGAACCATTCATTTCTATGGGGCAGCAAAAGATGCGGACAGCACACCGTGTGCTGTCCGCATCTGTTGCTCCGTACCATGGCCCTGCAAAAAAACATAGAACATGTCCTATTCTTGTCCGCAATTGCGGACAAGAATAGCCATTTTTATGATAGCCGCGGCATGTGCAGTCCACAAATTGCGGAACGCACATGGGCCGGTATCAGTGTTTTGTGGATCCGTAAAACATAGCGGTCATGTGAATGTAGCCTTAGACTCATTTTACATATAATGTTCCAATAATCCTTATTATAATCTGTTAATTACATAGCAAAAGTGTTATACAGATCCAAAAGTTTTAAGTAGGGACGATCAAATCAATTTTTACTCATTAGCAAGAGTTCTTCCCCTGTTAGGGTTGTTTCTATAGGTGCACCAGAATCCACCTGTCTGTTGTTTGACAGGGCTGGACATCTCGCCATGCCCTAACATTCTAACATTCTAACATTGCATTTGGCTTTGGGAGAAGTGAATATTTCTGTAAAAAAAAAAAAAAACTAGATTTTTTTCTTCTTTGCATCATCATTAGTGTTGAGCAAATCGAGCTTCGGATCATAGATCTAAAGTCGATAAGTTCTAACTAGAGATGACTGAATCTATTAGCTCCCTTCGTAGATTCGATACGAATCTTGGAAATTTTCCGCTGCAAAGCGAATCCGGATTTTTTGAGATTTGCTTTGTTAGATTCGAAAATGTTCTTAAAGCTTTCTACGCATTCGCTACATACTTGTCCGATAAATTGTACGCTAATGTTACGTATAAGTTACTTTATACGCTGATACGTACAAATTCAGTTAATTTGCAAACTTTTACTGTTCGTTATTCGTGCGGCAAAAAGCCCGGGAAGAAAGCGGTCACCTGACCTAGTGGGAAGGGCCTTCTCTGATTGGCTCAGACTCGGTAAGCCAGTGAAGCATCAGTTGTGCTGCGACTGCTGAGACGAGCAGAAGCACTGTTAGTGAAGTTCTGAGAGACAGATAACTGTTTTGTTAAAATTTGGGTGTAATTGTTCTAGGAATCCATATTACACATATCAGGGATACTGCAGGGACAGTGCAGGGCAAGTGCAGGGCCAGTGCAGGGCTAGTAATTAATCAGGCAGGGAGATAGACAGGGAGAGAGAGAGATAGAGAGAGAGACAGGGAGAGAGACAAAGACCAGCTGCAGGGCTACAGTCAAGTGAAAAATGTCTGGCACGGAAAAGCAAAAGGGTTCCAGACAGACCTCGAGCTCCAAAAAAAGGAGAAGGTGGCACAGGGCAGCATTGCCAAAGGACCTGTTGCCGGAACTTATACTTGTAGAATAAGTAATAGTTGGCCACTGTTCCACCAGGCTAACCCACCAAGGCGCAAAATTGTAGTGGAGGAGAAAGTGGATGAGGTAGTGGAGTGGATGGCATACTCATGCTGTCATCTGCTGATACAGTATCATGTAGCCAGGGGTCAGACTCAGAGCTTTCCTCCTGCTCCACCATTCCGCTCCAGCAAAGCCCTTCATTTTCGTACACAATTTGTACGCTCATGCGTACGTGTTCACATAAGTTGTGTACCTTTAACAACTGTACGTTTGTTATTAGTGCGCGAATGTTCGCAAAACACCACATAATAACTTATGATTTGTACGCAGCTTCGCCGAATAGATTCATATGAGGTACGAATCTTTTGAAAAGTTTGACGAACATTCGGCAAAGAAAATTTTGGATGATTCGTTCATCTCAAGTTTTAACTCTTCATTTTTGCTTTAAAATTTGTTGTCTCCGTTGAGGCAACATTCATTTCACCCGAAGGGGTGAATGAATGAATTCTGTATTCAGTTCTTCATCTTTAAAAACATTTCAAATTAGCAATCAAAGTCGAACTAAATACCAAATTCATTCACCGAGCCAATACATTTTAATGCTGTATGTAGAAAGGTCTCCGTATAGCATTAAAACAAAGGGGGTAATCTATTAAGACAGGCGTTTTAGACACCATCTTAATAAACACCTGCGCTGGCAGTGAATTCACCGAAGTTATGAAGTTATCTTGTGGATAAGTTCCCTTTGAGCACACAACAAATAGTAAAAAGTAATTTCTGCCCTCAGAGTAATAGCACGATTTCAGAAAAGCCTTCAGAGATGAAAATGGGAACATTTTGTCCTTCATGTCGCAAACATTTTATATTAATTGTATTGATATTCTTATAACATGTAATGTTCTGACTATGCCAAATGGACCCATATGATATCAAGAATGTCAGAGGACCTCCTGTAAGTGTGAAATGAGTGGGAAGAAATAGGACCTTATACAAGATGGCTTCAAACTGAGCGGATAATGTCCCGGCAGGTGTATGTCTTCATGAGAATCCAAAATACAAGCCTGCTGCTGTACCAAAGACAATGGGTTATATCTTAAGTGTGAGATGAAGTAATTCTAGACATTATGAGTGCTCTTGCAATCTCTTATAACACAGCTTGCCTTCTTTCTCAAATCAGAAATTGTATTACCACCTCTCTCCTCCTCACTTAATATAAAGCATGATTATGTCTTATAAATGATGACAATTGAAGCAATGTTATTGACACATTTAGAATGAGCAGAAAGATCGACTAGGATTTCATAGTGGTTTACTGTACTACACAGCACACACAATACAGAACTGTAGTATAACACTGTGATAAGATAATATTGTAATGTACATATATTGTAAATCCTGCATATTAATAGCTCTCTATAATCTACAGTCTAGTGCTGTGTTTACTACACACAATTACTAAATTCTGAGAGTATGTAGTGGAAAAGAATAAGGAAGGCTCTATTCAATCATTAGTTTCCAGACCTGGAGTTTTTAATTATGGGTTAAGGTGGTTAAATATTTCACATAGCTGTTCGCCAAATGAGGTTGGCCAGTGCCTATTCCTTCTGACCTCCTCCATACCGATGTACCTCTAGCTCTCTCAAGCATAAAAATGTTCTCAATAGACAGAGGCTATTAAGCTGTTGTCAGACAAAACTGACAATGGCTTATCTCTTTTGAGAGCAAAAGGAATCAGGCATGTGGAAATCCAGCCAGGACACACACTTGCAGATTTGATGGTTTGCTCATCCTGTCAAAATGAGTGGGCTCAGCCAGCATTCTATGGCCATCTTTAGTCATAGGTCTGATATGTTAGACCTGCACAGAAATCTCATGTAAACAATGTTCATCTAAAGAGCATCTGTCAGTAGGATCAACTATATTACACTACAAATATGCTTGGTAAGCCTTATCATACTGAGTAAAAAGTTACATCATATATGTTTTAATAACATGTAAATTAGGTCTTCTGTGTAATGAGGGGCAGCCCTAAGCACCTCAGAGCACCAGAGCTCCTCTGCTTTACACTTAGAGCCATTCCCCAATCCTCTAGATTGACAGAGCCAGGAATTTCACCTAGCCTTGTAATCTCACACCTGTGCAGTAGTCTACACTAATGGAATATGAGCAGTGCATCTGTCCCTGCTTCCCTAGCCTCCGCACCCAAGAGAAGTGGAGCATCTCTTCCCGGTGAAGGACGTTGTTATTGGCACATGGACAGTAAGGTGCAGGTTCAAAGTTATAGGGCCAGGCAATACGCCAGATCCTGTCAATCAAGGGGGTGGGGGAGTAGCTACAAGCTCAGAGTGGGGGAGCCAACACTAAAGACCCTAATTTACATATCCATTGCAAGTTACTTTGCTCAGGAAGTGTTTAATGGAGGAAAATACATGAAGCATCATAGTGGTAAATTTGACGTTTGTTTCAGTTTAGATATCAATAGGTACTTCTTATTTAACCCAGATTTCAAATTTTAACAAGTGGGTGGTTCTTCAAGTTATAATATTAATAAAAATAAACAATTACATAACATAATTAATTATGAGCAAATTTCTAGAAATATTATTTGGATTTGACCTGAATCAAAAGTGCTCTAATTTCCTTAAAAAATTGTGGAAGACATTCTGGGGTCTCCTTGTACTGTATGCAATGTCTTTCAAGCTCTTAATGCTAAGCTAACATTAGTAATCTTAAAGTGACAGTAACTATGGCTATGGTCAAACGCATGGCTGCTGGTGGTAACAAGTAGCATCTTTAAAAAAAAACTGCACTGTAGAATTTTTTATGTTATTGAAATAGTCCAAAAATGTTGGCTTTTTGGTTGCAACTGCCTGACAGTGTGTAAACACAAACACCATCAGGAGTCATGCATTCCTTCATTTTCAACTTTTGTGTCTTCTGAGCTGAAAAATAAGTGACACAAACAAAAAAAGTGTATCAATTGGTGTTCTGTGATCAGGAGAACTCCCAACATCCAAGAGAATGCAAAATCACGGCACTCAACAGTTAATTTTCAAAATCAGAAGGACGCTTTATTTGGTATCCACATTGTTATGTAAGGCCAACTTTAACGTTTCTGTCCTCCCGGACCTTGATCATTAAACACAATTAGTAAAAGACAATATGACAAAATTAGTTACAGTTAACAATTACAAAACACAAGAGATATAATACAATATTTACAATGTGACACAAAACAATGAACAGTTGTACACTGTTAGTGATAAGAGTCGGTCAAAAAAGTCGCCAGAATATGCAAAGTGGCAAACAGAACAATGTTATCCAAGATAATAAAATTATCTGGACAGAATAGATCCCAGGTAATAGGTAATTTGAGTATGTATATAATTATAAGAGATAGAATGATAGCCTCATTGCTAGAGATAAAATTATTCTGTGGGTATAGTGATAAAAGGTAAGTATGTTGTATATAAGAACCACATGGAGGACTGCTATTGAATATGCCCCTTCATAGAACCGGGCTAGACACACTAAGTAGCTATAGATATATCCAGTGTTATTGAGTATTATAGGTGATTACTCACAGAACTGAGCAGTACAAAAATCACTGTACAGGAAAAGAGAGCTGGTACATACCGTTGGTGTAAAGTGGGAGCCTATGAAGTGTTGCTGTAAGGCGCCTGCGCCGATATTTATGCTGGAGAAAGGGCGCGCTGAAGAGATGCCATAGCTGGTCACATGACCGCACATCCCGGTACGCGCGCATGCGCAGAGTGACTGAGGTCAAAGTAGAAGCTGATCTTGCCCTTACACCATAGTGCTAATAGTACATCATTGGGCAACTATACAGTAGGCCACAGGCATATACCAAAACTATGTATTAGTAACATAGCTGAAGATGTTAGTAGTTAACAGCCAAGGGTTTCCTGAATGGTAGAAATGTCCAATATAATCTGAAATAATATGTAAAAATAAAATATTAGAATATAACTCTACAACACAGAGTGTATTAGATATATAATTCAAAATCATGATTAAGACCTGCTGGAGTCAAGGTCCTAAGCTCATGGATCCAGAAGGCCTCACGTTTGAGCAAGTTTAGTTTACGATTACCACCTCTACGCGGAAGGGGGACCTGTTCGATGATCTGGAATTTCAACTGACTGATGTTATGAACAGCATTTATAAAATGATCTGGGATAGGAAGATCCACTTTTTTACATCTGATGTCGGACTTATGTTTGTTGATGCAGTCTCGCACACACTGGGAAGTCTCCCCAATGTATGCGAGACCGCATGGACATTTGATTAGATAAATCTCATATGAGGTAGCACAGGTAAAGAACCCACGAATATTGTAGGTTCTGCCTGAAAGAGGATGTGAAAATGTTTGGCCTTTTGTCACATGTGTGCACTGGACACAGTTAAGGCATGGAAAAGTTCCACGTTTTGGCGTTAGGAGAGTAGTTTGTCTAGGGCCCACTTTTTGTGCACCTACATCATTTCTAATTAAGGAGTCACGTATATTTTTAGGGCGCTTGTGGCAAATTCGGACTGGTTCAAGAAATTCCGATATGTTGAGGTAAAATTTATTAAGAATTGACCAATGCTTTTTTATTACTTGCTGAATTTTGGGCATAATTGGATGGTAGGTAGCCACAAATGGTATAAGAGGAATAGAAGATTTCATTTTAGGGTGAAATCCTGTCCTATACGGTCCAATTCCTTTTTAAGCAAATTCTTTGGGTAACTCCGATTATGAAATTTCTGAGCTATTTCGGTAAGACGTGTCTGTCTAATTATAGGATCGCTCACAATACGACTAACCCGAGTAAACTGCGATCTAGGAAGAGATTCCTTTGTATTCATGGGATGACAGCTAGAGTACATCAGTAATGCATTACGATTAGAGATGAGCGAGTACTAAAATGCTCGGGTGCTCGTTATTCGAGACAAATTTTTCCTGATACTCGGGTGCTCGTTTCGAGTAACGAACCCCATTGAAGTCAATGGGAGACTCGAGCATTTTTGCGGGGGACCAAAGCTCTTCACAGGGAAGTTTGCCTGAAAACCTGGAAACCTCAGAAAATGATGGAAACACCACGGAAATGGACAGGAAACAGCAGGGGCAGCATGCATGGATGCCTCTGAGGCTGCCTAATCCCACCATTACCCCAAATCCTCAGGCAACAGCCTGGTGGTTACCCTCATGGCAATTGTGCTCACCCAGACCAAGAAAGGCGAGGCAAATACCCATCACATGTTAGGGAAGCACCCAACTAGGTGCAACGAAGGTCCATCACCGCCTGCAGGTGACACCACTGCTCATGCTGGCACTGCAGCTAAAATCAAGTTTCTTATCTGTTCTTATCAGTTGCTGTGCCTGCTGGTGGTATAGTGGTGAGCATAGCTGCTTCCCAAGCAGTTGATCTGGGTTCGATTCCTGTCTATTGCAGGAGGCAATTCAGAATCAGTACAATATCTAATACGTCCCCCTACCTGGGAAAATTGTTTGGAGAGAGGGCATGTAGGTGGGGGGCGAGGAGGTTTCGGTGGAAGAGCCAGAGGAGTGCCCCCTGGGCTAGTGTGTGTGGTGGTGACAACAGCCGGAATGCATTTGGAAATGCTCTAGCATCAGCCGGTGCAGTATCGATTCTTCTCAGTTTAATACCGTATATGTCCCCTATCTTGGGACCCTATATTTAATGGATTTTTCAAACACAGAAAAGGGAAAAAAAGCTTGCTCTTGCCAGGGGAGTGTCTTTCCCACTGCAGCTAAGGGGACGTGTCCATGCTCTGCCTATCACAAGTCAGGAGGCAGATAAAAGAAGAACAAAAACAAACATGAGTACAACTTCGGATGCGTCCCCTATCCGGCTAAATTGTTTGTAGAGTGGGCCTGTAGGTGGGGGGGCAGGGTGGGGCAAGGAGGTTTCGCTGGAAGAGCCAGAGGAGTGCCCCCTGGGCTAGCGTGTGTGGTGGTGACAACAGCCAGAATGGATTTTTGAAAACTGTTGCATCAAGCGGTACAGTCGTAAATTATGAACTTGATCAAGTGTAGCATGTGTTCTCTGTATTTTTCTCAGTTTAATACCGTATATGGCAGCTATCCGGAAAAATAGTTTGGAGAGAGAGAAAGATAGGAAAAAGACGTCAATTGTTTGGAGAGTGGGCCTGTAGGTGGGGGGGCAGGCTGGGGCAAGGAGGTTTCGGTGGAAGAGCCAGAGGAGTGCCCCCTTGGCTAGCGTGTGTGTTGGTGACAACAGCCGGATGTATTTAGAATGACGACGCAGGACCCCAACTTAAAAATTTAGCATCAACCGGTACAGTCGTAAATTATGAGATTGATCAAGTGTGGCATGACTTTTTAGATGGAGATTGCATGTGGTCACGTACTCCCTGGAACCCCATAGTCACCCCTTCTCTGATGTGCTAGCCCAGAACATTCTCTGCCCCAATTCGCAAGACCTTTTGCTGTTTCCGTGTGCTGACAGTGTGATTTTACCAGTGTTGTCTGAGGAGGTGGTGGACAATGGCGAGACACAGGTGTCGGGGGGGTGAGGTAGTTGTATGGGAAGCAAGTTACAGAGGGGACTCCTTGGGGGGGACTTTCTCATGATGGGACAGATTCAACTTGGGTGGATCAGGCACATTAACAGATGAATTTTTTGGGGGGTTTATTTAACTTTTATTTAGCAAAAATAACCACAGAGATATTTATTCGTTATCTTCTCTGCGCAGTCTGGCGTTGGGGTTCCTCACTTTGATGGCGAGCTGTGCCGCTCTCTCCACAATGGTCTGTAGCTTCTTAGATGGAGACTTTGTCAGCGATTTCAGTACAGAAGGACTTGTTGCTCATCCACAGAACCTCGTCCTCCATGACATTGTGGACAAGGAATTTGCGGGTGGACCAGGAATTTGCGGAACCCTGTGAGCAGCATGTGTTTGGTCTTCTACTTGCTACCGTATCCAATGTTTGGAATATAGATTCGCAAGTAATATTATTTTTCACCACCTATCCCAAAAATAAAAATGCATGCAGTATGCGCAAATAAAACTTGGAACTGGAATTGGAGAGAGGGCCTGTAGGTGGGGGGGCAGGCTGGGGGAAGGAGGTTTCGCTGGAAGAGCCAGAGGAGTGCCCCCTGGGGCTAGCGTGTGTGGTGGTGACAACAGCCGGATGTATTTAGAATGACAACGCAGGACCCCAACTTAAAAATTTAGCAACAACCGGTACAGTCGTAAATTATGAGATTGATCAAGTGTGGCATGACTTTTTAGATGGAGATTTCATGTGGTCACGTACTCCCTGGAACCCCATAGTCACCCCTTCTCTGATGTGCTAGCCCAGAACATTCTCTGACCCAATTCGCAAGACCTTTTGCAGTCTCAGTGTGCTGACAGTGTGGATTTACCAGTGTTGTCTGAGGAGGTGGTGGACAATGGCGAGACACAGGTGTCGGGGGGTGAGGTAGTTGTATGGGAAGCAAGTTACAGTGGGGACTCCTTGGGGGGGACTTTCTCATGATGGGACAGATTCAACTTGGGTGGAACAGGCACATTAACAGATGAATTTCTGGGGGGGTTTATTTGACTTTTATTTAGCAAAAATAACCACAGAGATATTTATTCGTTATCTTCTCTGCGCAGTCTGGCGTTGGGGTTCCTCACTTTGATGGCGAGCTGTGCCGCTCTCTCCACAATGGTCTGTGTGTTCTTAGATGGAGACTTTGTCGGCGATTTCAGTACAGAAGGACTTGTTGCTCATCCAAAGAACCTCGTCCTCCTTGACATTGTGGACAAGGAATTTGCGGGTGGACCAGGAATTTGCGGAACCCTGTGAGCAGCATGTGTTTGGTCTTCTACTTGCTAGAGTATCCAATGTTGGGCAATATAGATTCGCAAGTAATATTATTTTTCACACCTATCCCAAAAATAAAAATGTATGCAGTATGCGCAAATAAAACTTGGAACTGGAATTGGAGAGAGGGCCTGTAGGTGGACCTCCGGAAAAATTGTTGAATAGAGGGCCTGTAGGTGGACCTCTGGAAAAATTGTTGGAATAGAGGGCCTGTAGGTGGACCTCTGGAAAAAATTGTTGGAATAGAGGGCCTGTAGGTGGACCTCTGGAAAATTGTTGGAATAGAGGGCCTGTAGGGGGGCCCTCCTGAAAAATTGTTTGAAGAGAGGGCCTGTAGGGGGCCCTCCTGAAAAATTGTGCTAAAAGAGTGCCAGTTGGACCTCTAAAAATGGCATTTTTTGGGTCAGCATTAGGCAAAGACGATATGGAGGAGGAGGAGGAGGAGGAGTAGGAGGAGGAGAAGAGAGGAGGAATCGGATACATAAGTTATTTAAATCTTTAGCTGCTTTCCCCCGGAGGAGATTTGAATTCTGGTGAAATCCAGGCTTTGTTCATTTTAATAAGCGTCAGCCTGTCAGCGCTGTCAGTTGACAGGCGTGTACGCTTATCGGTGATGACGCCACCAGCTGCACTGAATTACCCGCTCTGACAGAACGCTAGCGGCAGGGAAGGCCAGCACCTCCAAGGCGTACAGCGCCAGTTCAGGCCACGTGTCCAGCTTTGAAACCCAGTAGTTGTATGGAGCAGAGTGATCGGTCCGGACGTTGGTATGGTCAGCTAGGTACTCCCTCACCATCTTTCTGTACAGCTCCCCCCTACTCTGCCTAGACTGGGGACAGGTGACAGTGTCTTGCTGGGGGTGACATAAAAGTGGCAAAGGCCTTGGAGAAGCGTTCCCCTGCCAGTGCTGGACAAGCTGCCTGCTCGCCTCCTCTCCCCTGCTACTTGGCCCACAGAACCATGCCCTCTGCCGCTAGCGGCGTCAGATGGGAAGAATTGTTTCAGCTTGTGCACCAGGGCCTGTTGATACCTATTCACTCTCATACTCCTTTCCTCTGCAGGGATGAGAGTGAAAGGTTCTGCTTGTACCGTGGGTCCAGGAGAGTGAACACCCAGTAATCGGTGTTTGAAAAAATTCTTCTAACGCGAGGGTCAAGGGATAGGCAGCCTAACATGAAGTCTGCCATGTGCGCCAGAGTCCCAACACGCAAGAATTCCCTCTCCTCACTGACCTTACTCTCCATTTCCTCCTCCTCCTCCTCCTCCTCCTCCTCCTCCTCCAAGTCCTCCTCTTCAGCCCATACACGCTCAAGAGTTAAGGACTGAGCACTGGTACCCTCTACTATCTCGCCGACATTCTCCTCCTCTTCCTCCTCATCCTCATCCCCCTCCTCCGATACGCGCTGAGAAACAGACTGGAGGGTGCTCTGGCTATCAAGCAACGTATCTTCCTCCACCGTCTCTTGTGACAAGCGCAAAGCATCCGACTTCATGCTGAGCAGTGATTTTTTCAACAGGCAAAGCAGCGGGATGGTGAGGCTGATAATGGCGGCATCGCCGCTGACCATCAGTGTTGACTCCTCAAAGTTGCTCAACACCTGGCAGATATCAGACATCCACGTCCACTCCTCATTGTAGACTTGAGGAATCTGAGAGACCTGACTACCAGTTCTGGTGGAAGATGACATCTGGCAGTCTACAATCGCTCTGCGCTGCTGGTAAACTCTGGATAACATGTTTAATGTGGAATTCCATCTCGTGGGCACGTCGCACAACAGTCGGTGAGCGGGCAGTTGTAGGCGGCGCTGCGCTGCCCTGAGAGTGGCAGCATCTGTGCTAGACTTGCGGAAATGTGCACAGATGCGGCGCACCTTGGTGAGCAAATCAGACAGATTGGGGTATGTCTTGAGGAACCGCTGAACTATAAGATTGAACACGTGGGCCAGGCATGGCACATTTGTCAGTCTGCCAAGTTGCAGAGCCGCCACCAGGTTACGCCCGTTGTCACACACAACCATGCCTGGCTTGAGGTTCAGCGGTGCCAGCCACACATCGGTCTGCGCCGTGATGCCCTGTAACAGCTCTTGGGCGGTGTGCCTTTTGTCACCTAAGCTCAGCAGTTTGAGCACCGCCTGCTGGCGCTTACCCACGGCACTGCTGCTGCGCCTAGAGCTACCGACTGAAGGCGCCGTGCCCACGGATGGTAATTCGGTGGAGGAGGAGGGGTCGGAGGAGGAGGAGGAGGCATAGTACGTCTGAGAGACCGTGACCGAGGTAGGCCCCGCAATCCTCGGTGTGGGCAGTACATGAGCGTCCCCAGGGTCATTCTCGGTCCCAGCCTCTACCAAGTTAACCCAATGTGCCGTCAGTGAGATGTAGTGTCCCTGCCCGGCAGCACTTGTCCACGTGTCTGTGGTTAGGTGGACCTTCTCAGAAACAGCGTTGGTCAGGGCACGGATGATGTTCTGTGACACGTGCTGGTGTAGGGCTGGGACGGCACATCGGGAAAAATAGTGGCGGCTGGGGACGGAATACCGAGGGGCAGCCACCGCCATGAGATT
>ONZH01003953.1:0-10623 GCA_900303285.1 Rhinella marina
ACATCAGCCTACTGTGGCCCCATCAGACCTCAGATTAGCAGATACTGTGCCCCCATCAGACCTTACATCAGCCTACTTGTGCCCCTTCAGACCTCAGACCTCACATCACGCTACTGTGCCCCCATCAGACTCAGATCAGCGTATTGTGCCCCCATCAGACCTCAGATCAGCTTACTGTGCCCCCATCAGACCTCAGATCAGCGCTCACTGTGCCCCCATCAGACCTCAGATCAGCGTACTGTGCCCCCATCAGACCTCAGATCAGCGTACTGTGCCCCCCATCAGACCTCAGATCAGCTACTGTGCCCCCATCAGACCTCAGATCAGCTATTGTGCCCCCATCAGACCTCAGATCAGCCTACTGTGTCCCCCATCAGACCTCAGATCAGCGTTACTGTGCCCCCATCAGACCTCAGATCAGCTTACTGACCTCAGATCAGCGTACTGTGCCCCCATCAGACCTCAGATCAGCGTACTGTGCCCCCCATCAGACCTCAGATCAGCGTTCCATTGTGCCCCCATCAGACCTCAGATCAGCATATTGTGCCCCATCAAACCTCAGATCTGCATATTGTGCCCCCATCAGACCCTCAGATCAGCGTATTGTGCCCCCATCAGACCTCAGATCAAGCCTATTGTGCCCCATCAAACCTCATATCAGCCTATTGTGCCCCCATCAGACTCAGATCAGCGTATTGTGCCCACCATCAGACCTCAGATCAGCGTATTGTGCCCCATCAAACCTCAGATCTGCATATTGTGCCCCCATCAGACCTCAGATCATCGTATTGTGCCCCCATCAGACCTCAGATCAGCTTAATGTGCCCTCATCAGACCTCAGATCGCGTATTGTGCCCCCATCAGACCTCAGATCAGCATATTGTGCCCCATCAAACCTCAGATCTGCATATTGTGCCCCATCAGACCTCAGATCAGCGTATTGTGCCCCCATCAGACCTCAGATCAGCCTATTGTGCCCCATCAAAACCTCATATCAGCCTATTGTGCCCCCATCAGACCTCAGATCAGCGTATTGTGCCCCCATCAGACCTCAGATCAGCGTATTGTGCCCCATCAAACCTCAGATCTGCATATTGTGCCCCCATCAGACCTCAGATCATCGTATTGTGCCCCCATCAGACCTCAGATCAGCCCACCCAGCCACATAAGATAAAAATAAAAAACCTTTCTTACCTGTTCTGCGCTGCGGCTGCCCTCCGGTCCACGCTCCGCTCTCTTCCCTGGCCCGCGCATACTATGACCTGACGCTGTTCGCACTGTTGTGGTTTCAACAGTCCTCTACCACGTGTCCCTGTAAGTTGAGACATGAAGCTAGGAGTGTAACTCTTCGGCGTTCCACAGCTCCCTCATCAGCAGATACTGTCTCACCCTGCCCAGGACCACGGCCTCTGCCCCCTGCAGTAATTGAATGCCCACGCCCATGCCCTCGTCCTCGACCCTTAGCCCTGGGGTTCAACATTGTTTGTATATAAGTGTATGATATAAAAAAAAAAATTAAACGGGCCTGGTTTACTGAAACCCACAAACTTGTTCAGTCTGGTAGAATTAAGTGACATACAGAAAGTGTCACCTGGACAGTATATACGGATGGGAGCGAGTGTGCTGAACTGTGACACACAGAAAGGTTACACACAGCTCAGTAAAATGGATTTTGTATCACTGAACTAAAACAACTGAAAAAATAATTTTTTTTTTTTATATTTTGTTTTTTTGGGAATGTGACGTGCAGGAACTGTGGTAGGACTGACTGACACCATGTTAACGGGGACTATTTAGTCTGCGACCCAGACAAATGTCGCACAGAGAGTTTTCTGGATCAAGCTGTAGATGATATTGGTAGCAAATGACTTGGTTGTATTCTGTGACGTACAGAAAGTGTCACCTGGACAGTATATATGGATTTGAGTGAGTCAGTGCTGAACTGTGACACACAGAATGGTTCCACACTGCTGTGTGCAATGGATTTGTATCACTGAGATAGAACAATAAAAAAAAAAAAACAGGGTTAGATATGGCGATAGCTGCACTACTAGTGCCAGCCAGCCAAATCAGGAGACAAAAAAAAAAAATTCTTCTAGCCCTTAGAAGGGCTGTTGGGTTCTTTGTGGGTGATTCCTGCCTAACTGAGAACTAAATTCAGGCCCTAACACTGTCCCTGAAAGGCAGCAGCTCTATCCCTAACGACATCCAGACGGCATCTGAGCCGAGCGCCGCGGCCAGTCACTAGTATATTCCAGGGTCACCTGATCAGGCCAGCCAACCCCTGCTATCGACATGTAAGGGCCCCACGTGATGCTGGGTGTACTGTAGAGTCTCCTGGCTTGTGATTGGCTGTGTTTATAGGCGCAAAAAAGCACGATGCGGAAGTTGCCATTTCCTCGAGTATGGCGAGATACTCGTCCGAGCTGCGAGTACTTACGAGTACCCTAATACTCGAACGTGCACCAAGCTCGGACGAGTATGCTCGCTCATTTCTAATAGTTACATTTGCTGGACTATTTTTTCATTAGGGGCATATAGGCCAATTTTCATGGTGTCCGTCATATTTTTTAAACTTGTGTGCATTTTTTTGACATGCGTTTATCACCTTTTTTTTTTTTTTTAGAACTGTGGACAGTCTGGATGATGCTGAAGAGGAGCCTGCGGATGTTGCGGAAGCTGATATACCTACTCCCCAGGGGTCGCAGGAGGAAGCTTCCAAAGTGGAGGATCAAGCTCCATCATCTGCACAAGTCCCCACAAGTCCATTGGTGCTTCCAAGGACCCTGCTGCCCAGGAGACGCCGTACTGCCCATCAGGCTTCTTCTGGGATAGGTACCCGTGAGTTTGTGGATAGTCAGGTTATAGAGTACCTATCCCAGAAGAGGATTCAGGGGCCGGAAATTATTATGTTGAAGGGGCTGGCACCGTTAATGAAAATGGTTCCGCCCCAACAACAGAGTCCATGTATGGCATCTCTGGCCATGGTATTGCAGATGTTTACATCTAATTAAATTAACAATGTCTGGCAGCAGGTCCTTGGAAATGCACCTCCTCCTCAGCAGCCCCCCTATGGGCAGCAACCCCCCTATGGGCAGCATCAAAGATTGGGCTCTATGAAGTCAATTCCTTATGGACAGGAGCAAAGAAATGCTCCATCTTCTTCTTCCGTGCCGTGAAATGTTGTTGTGAAAATGTTTTAGATGCCATTGTATCCAAAATGTAAATGCAATACTTATGTTTTTTTCATTTACATTTTCCTAAAAAAAACAAACACATAATTAGATAAACAAAAACATAAAATATACAAAGATAAATGCATTTAAGGTACAGCTATGGGCTCCACATTGTCCACAAACAAAATCCCTAAAGATAATCAGACTTTGATGAAGTGCTGTATATCCTCATGTGATGAAATACATCACACATTTACATATTGACATTTAGGAACGTAATATTAATTATTAAAGACTATATAGCGTCAGAATCATCTTTAAAAATAGTGTAAAAGCTAATTATTTTAAATATAAAAAGTTATTAGAATATTTTTTTGGAAAAACACAAATGTCAAAAGTGATGCTTAAGTTTTTTTTTTTTTTTTTCAAGCCAAATACACATCTCTAAAAACACTTGATTTTTTTTCCAAAAAAAAAACCTTAGCCCACAAGCCCGTGTCAAAGGTCCTCTGTCTCTTCTGAGTCCCTATACTAACTAACATATAAAGTATATCAATATCTATATTAAAATAAAAACTAAAGAGCACAGAAGATCACAAACACTACCACGAATTGCATCCATCTGCCACGACAATACCCCCTCAGGGGTGATGAAGAAGTCGGCATAAAGTTCCCAAATAGCAATGCCTGCAGTACCAGGTCATCTGTCTCCTGAGATCCAAACCAACACCAGGAAATGTTGGAATTTCACTCTGGTCAACATCCGAGGAAGCATCGTGAATCCTGGTGAAGTTGTGTAGAATAACACAAGCTTGAACAACCAGGGTGGCATTGTCCAGATCCATCTGTATGGTTGTCAGAAATACCCTCCACTTCTGAGATAGAATTCCAAAGCGCACTCAACATACCGACGGGCAGTACTCAAACGGTAGTTGAAAATACGTCTCTTGACATCCAAACCGCGTCTAGGGAAAGGTCGCATAACATGTCCAGTAAATGCAAACCCCTCGTCAGCCACGATCACAAACGGAACCGGCGGACCAGCTTATCTGGGCAGTCTTCTGTGCTCCGGCAGGGAGAGCTGATTAGCACGAAGCCGCTCACCCATTCTAGAAGCACTCAAGATGCAAGCATCCGAGGTGCTTCCATAGGCCCCAATATCAACTATTACAAACTTATAGCTGCTATCAGCCAAGGCCAAAAGCACTATAGAAAAATACTGTTTATAATTGAAGTATCGGCACCCTGAGTGAGGAGGCTTCTTAACACGAATGTGTTTGCCATCCAGTGCCCCTACGCAGTTTGGAAAATGGGCAGAGAAATTGAATCCGTCCACTATTCGAAGCCAATCCTCTGCTTTTGGCTGTGGCATCACCATCTCTCGAAGTCGCAGCCAGATGACTTCACACTTATGTGCCACTATCCGAAAAATTGTAGAAATCCCCAATAGAAACTCATAATGCAAGGACGAAAATGAGTTTCCAGTTGCAAGGAATCTGTAGAAGGAAAAAAAAAAAGTTACAATATGAAGCAATGTAGCAAAATAACAAATTCATTGGACAGCACACATACATGTATTTAAAATATTTAGATAAACCAACAAAAAAAAATCTACATGATTGTCCAAAAAAAAAAAAAATAAAATAAAAATTACCTCAGGGTGACTAGCAGCCTTTCCTTATCTGAAATTCTGCGCCGGATGTTGGTGTCCTGGAAAGTGAGGTTCGGACTGATATACAACAGCAAATCAAATGTAGCCACTGGCATGCGACAGAATCCAAAGAACTTCTCCGGGTACTGACGAAGGTCAGTGAAGAGGGTGTGAAAATGGCCCTTCCTGTACCCTTGAGCAACAATGGGATGAATCCATAGTCTCCTCCTCCTCGGTTCCTCAACCAGCATAGATAAATGCTGGCCAAATCGCAGAAAAAGAAGCCAGTGCAGGAGAACCTCATCATCAAAGTCTTCATCCATGTGGAAAGAAAGCCAGAAAATGCGAAGCTAACAATGGCAACTAAGTAAACTCTGTATGCTCCCAAAACCATCAGAAAATGGCCAAAAAACACTCTGGTGACCTCATTATATACCTGTTTCAGGGGGTGTAGCCAAGTTAAAGAATTCATATTACACCTTCCGTTTTTTTTGCGGTCTGCAAAAAACGGAAGACATACGGAGACACAACGTCCTTTTTTTGCGGAACAACGGAAATATTGCTGATTACAAACGGGACATTAAATTTACTTATATACAGAAACGTTGGCCCGCATTTTGTGGACCGCAAATCACAACGTTCGTGTGAAAGAGGCCTTATAGCCGGAACTTTCTCAAACTAATTTCCAAATATACATTGTTTCAAATATTGACAAATCTTCAGTGACTTCTTTCCTCATTTAAAGTTCCTGTTTCTGTGCTGTCTGACACATTTTTCTCTGTGCATTTACAAAAAAAGGCCTTATCAGCCTGGTCACAAATCTCAAGAATCCTTTTATCTACATTGAATTTTCTTGTAGTTATTATCCGTGCCCAGAAAACATTTTCTGGAGAAGATGAAAATATCTTTAGATATACACCCGAGGCTAGATTTCACAAGGATCTAATTTAGCTGAAAATGTGGGTAGCTTACTAGCTACCTATACATTATTTACACTGATGGAATATTTGCATTCACATATCCTGTCTTGCTTTTGGACTGCATGAGGTGAGTGGTGCATGTGTATAAATAAATTATTGTAAAGTCATTACTTTCAGTTGGTCTGCTTTGTTTAAACAAGCGCGTTAAGACAGTAAATTGTCTTCACTTTCTAGTTGTTTTATTTTTATTTTCAGTAGAACAAAAATGTCATAAAAATACTTGAATGTGATGCAAGTATTATTAATTATTATTATTATTATTGTTATTATTATGTTTATTATTATTATTATTATTATTATTATTATTATTATCATCAGAAGGGTATTGTGTGAGCATTACTTTATCCCTAATAAAATTGCATCTGAAGTGTTAAATGACCCGGATTTACCTCTCCAATTCCAGTCATCATGTACAGGTGTCAGCTGTATTACTCAGCTGCTACCTTCTGCACATGAAGCCGCATCAGCTTGTGAACCCACTTCATACACTCTTGCACACCTGGAACATCAAGGTGCACAAAAGGCTTAATGGCAACAATGATTAGAGATGAGCGAAATCGATTCGTTGATTCGTATTGAATCTTGGGAATTTTTAGCTGCAAAGCGAATCCGAATATTAGGTGATTCGCTTCGGCTTTGTACGCATTCGCTAACGTAGTTTGTCCTATAAATTATACGCTATTGCTGCGTATAAGTTACTGTATTCGCTGTTGTGTATGAATTCAATTCATTAGCAAACTTTTACTGTTAGTTCGTTTATCGTGCGCAAAAGCCCGGGAAGAAAGCGGTCACCTGACCTAGTGGGCAGGGCTTGCTCTGATTGGCTCAGGCTTGGTAAGCCAGTGACGCATCACTTCTGCTGCGACTGCTGAGACGAGCAGAAGCACTGTGTGTGAAGTTCTGAGACCTGTTTTGTGAAAAATTGATACAATAGCTCTGGGTATCCATATTACACATATCAGGGATACTGCAGGGCAATTGCAGGGCCAGTTCAGGGCTAGTATTTAATCAAGCAGGGAGAGAGAGACAGGGAGAGACAGTGAGATACAGGGACAAAAACCAGCTGCAGGGCCACAGAGTGAATTGAAAAATGTCTGGAATGGATAAGCAAAAGGGGTCCAGTTCCAGCCAGACTTTGAGCTTTAAAAAAAGGAGAAGCTGGCACAGGGCAGCAGTGCCAAAAGACCTGTAGCTGGAGCATCTACTAATAGTATTCGCAATACTTGGCCGTTGTTCCACCAGGCTAACCCACCGAGGTGCAAAATTGTAGTGGAGGAGAAAGTAGATGAGGTAGTGGAGTGGATGGCACATCCATCTCAGTCTCAGCCGGATGATCTGCTGTCATCTGCTGATACAGTATCCATATGTAGCCAGGGGTCAGACTCGTCCTGCTCCACCATTCCACTCAAGCCAACCCCGTCATTTTCTGCCACCTCTCGGGCTTCAGTGTTCCCTCCTAGTGGTGTCCCTTCTGCAATTTCTAAAAAAAGAAGCCACCGTAGCCCACCTTATAATCCGGCTGTTATAGAGGACAGCCTCCCTGAGGCCAACAGTGGCCGGAACTGTCCCACTATACACTAGGGCTTCTTTCCTGCCCAGCCTCAAGTGCCGCTGGGGGGGGTTACACCCAAAAGGACAAATCTGTCACCGGGCAGTGTTCAAAAAAATACCTTTATAAAAATGAATAATGGCTGGATTACATCCGAATTTCATACTGCTCTTGCTGATGCTGGTGGTGAGTAGATCAGGCCCTGCAGGGCAGAATAGTCTAAGTGTCTTCCCACTTTTGCTGTCAGCCGGACCATAATTTTACAGCCAAATGTCTTGTGTCATGTCATGGGCTGTGCGAACCCGAAGTCTCCAAAACCCTATTTCAAAACCAAACACTGTTGTCTACCTCCGCTTCCGTTTTCTACGCTTAGTAGGAGAGTAGCTGTTTTAGGCCACTGAGGCACAAATAAAATAAATAAGTGACTCTGCCACTTGGCAGAGTCACTGGGGATCACTGGACCCAAGCTCTGGGCACCCGGACAATAATGACCGCTCCCGAAGGGCGAAATAATACAGAAGACAAGATACCCAATAGTAAGGTAACAGCTTACACCAACACGTACTGCGCAACAGCGCTTGAGACTGGAGCCAGAGATTTGGCTACACAGACGGGCGACGCCCACCGTGTACCCGTGCTCCAGGAGGGAGCTATGGCACGGCCGCAAGCGTGGCCTACAAACACTCGAAAAAAGACTGAGACAGTGAAGCAGGTACGGGAGCCCACGCACCAGTGCAAGAAGGCACTCAAACATACAAGACACCATATAGCGTCAGTAGCAAGGGGATCGGACCGTATAGCAGTCGCACATGAACAACAAGGCACCGGCCCTGCCCAGCAGAAGCTCAGGGTTTAAATAACAGTGAGCTAATTGGCAGGGCGTGGTGCCTGACATACTTCCTGTGAACATCTGGCGGAAGTGACATCACCAGTCTCAAGGACCTGGCGCATGACCACTTCCTGTGCCGGACCTTGTTCCCTGTAGTAAGACTGTGGGCGCAAGGATACTGTACTGAGATTCGCCCGTACCCCTTCACCAACACCCGTAGCTCAGGAGGGCAAACGACCCCGTGCACAACGCCGATGCACGCGCCCCCCCCCCCCCCGAGTACCCCCCCCCTCCCCGAGGGCCCCCCTCCTCCTCCAAAAGGCCGCAATAAGGTTACTTTCTGGCTCCCAAGATTGTTCTTCAGGCACAAACCCAACCCAGTCCACCAAGTAGGACGTGGTACCTCGTATGGTTCTAGAGTCAAGAATCTCCCGTATCTCATACTCAGCCTCAACAGCTTCAGTCTCCTCTTGTACCGGAGGAGAAAATCTATTAAGCCGTACTGGTTTTAGAAGCGACACATGAATTCGCAAGAATTCACGATTCTCCAGGACCGAGGCAACTTAATACGGTAAGTGACAGGGTTGATTCGACACAGAACCTGAAAAGGACTGAGGTAGCGAGGTGCAAACTTCAAAGAGGCCACATGGAGCCGGATGAATCTAGAAGACAACCAAACCAGATCTCCAGGCTCAAACTCAGGACCACTAGAACGTCTACGGTCAGTTTGCTGTTTCATCTTAGCTTTAGCAGCTGCCAAAGATGACCGAGTTTGTTGCCATACCTCTTGTAGATGAGAAGCGAAATCCGCTACGGCGGGCACTTCCGCAGTGACGGCCATTGGTAAAGGAAGGCGAGGGTGTTGCCCATTCTGAACAAAAAAGGGGGTTTTACCTGTCGCATCGGAAACAGAGTTATTCGCGGCAAACTCTGCCCACGCCAATAGTTCAGACCAATTGTCATGTCTTGCCGAAACGAAATGACGCAGGAAGATCTGAAGAGACTGATTCACTCTCTCCGCCAAGCCATTAGTCTGGGGATGAAAGGCCGAAGAGAGATCTACTTCAACTCCCAGCAAATGACACAATTCCCTCCAGAACCTGGCAGTGAACTGAGGACCTTTGTCTGATACAATCCGTCTAGGCAAACCATGCAGACGAAAAACATGGCAAAAAAAACAGTTCCGCCAGACGAGGAGCGGAGGGCAACCCAGGTAGGGCGAAAAAAATGGCAAGCATGAGAAAACAGATCCGTCACTATCCAGATCACAGTATTTCCCTCAGAACG
Organism: Rhinella marina; assembly: GCA_900303285.1. NCBI lineage: Eukaryota > Metazoa > Chordata > Amphibia > Anura > Bufonidae > Rhinella > Rhinella marina. Next base: position 9,473 of record ONZH01003953.1, read on the forward strand.
GGGAAGCCCCATCAAGAAGTCCATGGCTATGTCCTGCCAAGGACTCTCTGGGACTTGCAAAGGCATTAATAACCCCGGCGGTTTCTGACGGGATGGTTTGTTACGGGCACATGCAGTACATCCCTGAGTGAATGCATGCACATCCCGGCCGAGACCTGGCCACCAGTAGTATCGTGAAATGAGTTCCACTGTTCTTTTGGGACCTTGATGCCCAGCCAGCCAAGAAGTATGCCCCCAGGAGAGAATCTCCTGTCTGCGAGAAGCTGGCACATAAGTCTTGCCAGGAGGCAACTGACGCAGGCCAATTGGGTTTAGAGACAACAACTTCTCGGGTGGGATAATAGCACGTAATTCAGGTTCAGTTCCGTGGGCATCGAAAGAGCGGGACAAAGCGTCCGCCCTTACATTCTTGTCCCCGTTAACAAAGTGCAGAACAAAATTGAAACGGGAAAAGAAGAGTGCCCACCTCGCCTGCCTAGAATTAAGCCTTTGCGCTGATTGTAGATATAAAAGATTCTTGTGATCAGTGAAAATCTGGACTGGGAATATGGCCCCTTCAAGAAGATGTCTCCATTCTTCTAGGGCCAGTTTAATCGCTAATAGCTCACGATCCCCAATACTATAATTTCGCTCTGCTGGACTGAAAGCCTTAGAAAAGAACCCACAAGACAATTTTGTCCCCTTGCCATCTTTCTGGTACAGAAAGGCTCCAGCCCCGACAGAAGATGCCTCTACCTCTACGAAGAAGGGACGCTGGGGATCGGGGCGGTGAATCACCGTTGCAGACAAAAAAGCCTCTTTAAGAGCAGCGAAGGCGCGCTCCACCTCCGGCGTCCATTTACTGGGGTTAGCCCCCTTTCATGTCATGCCATGAGAGGAGACACTAAAGACGAGAAGTGAGGTATGAAATGTCTGTAATAGTTAGCGAAACCAAGAAACCTCTGCACCGCCTTCAATGACTGTGGCTTTGGCCAAGACACAATGGATCTGAACTTGTCTGGATCCATCTGGAGTCCCTGTCCAGATACAATGTATCCGAGGAATGTTAACTGAGTCTTTTCGAACTCGCATTTCTTAAGTTTTGCATAGAGATGGTTACTTCGGAGACGGCACAATACCTCCCTTACCATGTGTCTATGAGAAGACAAATC
>ONZH01003954.1:0-96256 GCA_900303285.1 Rhinella marina
CTAAACATATTTCGATTCTGCTGTAAAAGGGTGGAGGTAATGGCATGTTGCCCTTCTCCAAGATGGGGGTTGTTTCCCCTGGTCATGTGAGCAGAGATGTTCTGGCTCTTTTACTTGTGGAATAAGCACAATTAAGTGCTATGTTGAAAATATGTGTGTTACCAATCGTTTGAACATGTGATCTGCAGTCACGTGATCACATTCTGCCTAAGATCATGTTTGGTATCACAAGATTACGTCGCCATATTGGAAAATACCATGCACATGAACATATGCCCTGCCTAGTGGTTTGTTATAGTTCACAGGTGAGCCACATTTAATATTATGAGGAGGGAAGTTCTATTTACAAGCTACAGGGTATTTAAAGGAGGAGAGAGGGTGTTAATGACACGCCCCCAAGGAGAAGCAAGGCGAAACGTACGTCGGGGTTCACTGACGACTCTGGGTCTGTATTGTACCTTGTTTGTTGCTTGCTGTGTATTTTTCTGATACTTTTGTATACTTTTAGTGCTTTCCCACCTGCTGCATGGTTACCCTGCTTAACCCCTTAATGACCAGGCCATTTTGCACCTTTGTGACCAGACTTATTTTTGAAAATCTGACATGTATCACTCTATGTAGTGATAACTTTGAAACACTTTTACTTATCCAAGCCATTCTGAGATTGTTTTCTCGTGACACATTGTACTTCATTACAGTCATAAATTTGAGTCAATATATGTCACCTTTATTTATGAAAAAATCCCAACTTTACAAAAAATTTTGAAACATTTACAATTTTCAAAATTTCAATTTCTCTGCTTTTAAAATTGAAAGTGATATCTCATAAAATATTTATTATTTAACATTCCCCATATGTCTACTTTATGTTTGCATCATTTTGTAAATGTCATTTTATTTTTTTGGGACGTTAGAAGGCTTAGAATTTTAGAGGCAATTCTTAAATTTTTTAAGAAAATTTACAAAACCCACTTTTTAAGGACCAGTTCAGGTCTGAAGTCACTTTGTGGGGCTCACATAGTAGAACCCCCCATAAATGATCCCATTTTGGAAACTACACCCCTCAAGTTACTTAACACTGATTTTATAAGCTTTGTTAACCCTTTAGGTATTCCACAAGAATTAAAGGAAAATGGAGATGAAATTTCTAAATTTCACTTTTTTGGCAGATTTACCATTTTAGTCCATTTTTTCTTTTACACATCTAAGGTTAACAGCCAAACAAAACTCAAATATTTATTACCCTGATTCTGCGGTTTACAGAAACACCCCTCATGCGGTAGTAAACTGCTGTATGGGCGCATGGCAGGGCGCAGAAGGAAAGGAGCGCCGTATGGTTTTTTGAAGTTAGATTTTGCTGGACTGGTTTTTAGACACCATGTCCCATTTGAAGCTCCCCAGATGCACCCTATAGTACAAACAATCAAAAAGTGACCCCATTTTGGAAACTACGGGATAAGATGACAGTTTTATTTGTACTATTTTGGGGTACATATGATTTTTAATCGCTCTATATTTTTTTTTTTTGGGAGGCAAGGTAGCCGAAGAATGGAAGTTTTGGTACTGTATTTCTTTTTTGTTTTTTATAATGTTCATCTGACAGGTTAGATCATGTGGTATTTTTATAGAGCAGGTTGTTACGGACGCGATGATATCAAATATGTCTACTTTCTTTGTTTGTTTGTTTCAGTTTTACATAATAAAGCATTTTTGAGAAAAAAATATGTTTTTGTGTCTCCATTTTCTGAATGCCATATCTTTTTTATTTTTCTTCCGATTGTCTTGTGTAGGGGCTCATTTTTTGCAGGAAGAGTTGAAATTTTTATTGGTACCATTTTTGGGTAAATATGATTTTTTGATTATTCATTATTACACTTTTTGTGGCAAGGTGACCCAAAAATTGGTAATTTTGGCACAGCTTTTATTTATTCATTTTTACTGCGTTCACCTGAGGGGTTAGGTCATGTGAGATTTTTGTAGAGCAGGTTGTTACGGACGTGGTGATACCGAACAAGTGTACTTTTTTTATTTATTTAAGGTTTACACAATAATATCATTTTTGAAACAAAAAAAAAATCATGTTTTAGTGTCTTCATAGTGTGAGAGTTGTAGTTTTTTTATTTTTTGGGCGATTGTCTCAGGTAGGGGCTAATTTTTTGCGGGATGAGATGACGGTTAGATTGGTACTATTTTGGGAGAAATACGCCTTTTTGATCGCTTGGTATTACGCTTTTTGTAATGTAAGGTGACAAAAAATGGCTTTTTTGACATAGTTTTTTTTTTCTTTTACTGTGTTCATCTGAGGGGTTAGGCCATGTGAGATTTTTGTACAGTAAGTTGTTATGGATGCGGCGATACCTAACATGTCTAGGGTATTTTATTATTTTATTTTATTTATTTTTACTGAGTTATAAATGTGCATATATGGAAAAAAATGATTTTTTTTACGTTTTTCATTTTTTTTTTGTTTTACTTTTTTTTTTTTTTTTTTTTACACTTTTTTGACTCAGACCCACTTGGTTCTTGAAGATCCAGTGGATCTGATGTCTCTATAATACACTGCAGTACACTATATAGTGTACTGCAGTGTATTTTTACTTTACAGTAAGCCTGATCAGTGCTCCTGCCTTTAGCAGGAGCCTGGTCAGGCTTGATATACCATGGCAAGCCGGATGGCGTCCGGTTGCCATGGTAACCATCGGGGCGCTGCCACAGCAGAGCAGCGTCCCGGTGGGAGGGGGAGGAAGCTCCCTCCCTCTCTTCTGGCCACACCATCGGTGCGCTGCCAGCGCACTGCAGCGCCCGATGGGGAAGGGAGAGAGCTTCCTCCCTGTTAACCCCTTCCATGCCTTCACTGCCAGCAGCGATGTCAGCCGTTACATTAGATTGTCAGCTGTATGTTACAGCTGACAATCTAATACCGCTCGGCCATCCTGATATTGGGGGGGATTGAAGGCGGGGAGGGCGGCTTTGGTGTAACTTACATGCTGTGGGCGGGCGGGGAGGGCAGGTCCCGCTCGGCCATCCTGAAGTATTAGAACATAGCAGTGCAGCCCCGCTGCGCTGCTGAACTCTGCGATTGGTCAGTCAAATCTGACTGACCAATCGCAGGGGTTCTAAGGCGGGGACCACTGTGATTGGTCCCCTGCTGGGTGTCCGGACAGCTCTGCTGTCCGTGACACCAGTTTGCAAGCAAGTGTCACCGCAAGTGTACTTGTGGTGACACTTGGAGCTCATGACGTACTGTGCACGTCATGATGCGGTAACTAACACCACATCATGACGTACATAGTACGTCATCAGTCACTAAGGGGTTAATGTTTATTATTTGTATCTTACTTTTGATGCAATGGAGTTGTGCCCTGCAGCTGCTGGGAATGATTTGGAGTATATAGATTCTTTACAACATAGCTAGTTTGATTTCCAAGGATATTATCCTATTGCCCCATATTATAATATTGGATATAGGGTCAGGTTCACAGTTCAGACACCAGGGCCAGTTTAGTCTTCATCTCTCACAGCATGTAACTGCTTTTTAAGCTGCTCTATGTATAGTATTATTTATATATATTATTTCTGACTGTGTATGTCACATAATGAAATAAAGAATGTATTTGTACTTTTTGTGTGGTGTCTGTTGTTTGGCAAGAATTGTTTGGTCACCACACATTATTATCAGTAGCTTGTTTTGGATATCTACAAATGACTTGTATGAACCTGTTAAATGCAAGGGAGTATTCTCCATTTTAATTTTTTAGGCCTCATGCACACAACCGTAGCAGGTCTCTGCGCATATTGTGGCCCACCAACACCGAGTCAGCAATATACGGCCACCGGCTGTGTGTGCACCATATCATGGATACGGACCCATTCACTTGAGTGGCTCCGCAATCCGGGAGATACTGTGCAGAACGGAGGCACGGATTTGAAGCCCATGGGAGCACTATGGAGCTCTTCCGTGGGTTTTCTGTCCGTGTCTCCACACCACAAAAAATGTAGTGCATATTCAAGTGAATGGGTCCATGTCCGCAGATGGCGAGCACATATGTGGTTCCTGCGCATTCAGTTTGCAGCCCACAGCACAGGCATAGCCCGCACAGCATGAGGCCTCATTAGCACAAAACTACAGTGCTAAAATAACGCCTTACTGGAGTATCATAATTATGACAATTACAGTATACACACAGATGTACACAAACTCAGTGACACACAGATATACAATACATACACTTCATTCTGTGACACATACATTTATACAGTTGTGGTTACTTTGACACACACTTACACACAAATACACCATGACATACATGTAAAAAAAACACTTCTCTGTCTTCTGAGCTTCCTTTCATGTACCACTGTAGCTATGGAGCCAGGGGCATAACTACCATAGCGACAGACCATGCGACTGCTATAGGACCCAGGGCATGAGGGTGCCCAGTTTTAGTTGGGATTATCTCCTCTTCTACTGGAGTTGAAAACTTGGTCAGGACTCTACCCTCTAAAAGAACAACTTTTAGCAAATGAGGCAGTGGAAAAATGGCCCAATAGTCATTGAAAGGGGTTTATGTGGAAACTCTTCTGTCCTGTGTGGGGTCCTGGTTTAATCCTTGCTATGGGGCCCTTACTTCTCTATGTACCTCACTGTATGGAGCTATGGACATGCCCTTCAAACTCCAGCCAGTAGATAAGTTGGAGCTTTCAAGAAGCTCTTCTCCCTTTCCATTTGATGGATGTAATGTTCTGATTTCACCAGCAGATGGCTGAGAGTATCACATACGGACACATGTAGAAGAGCTGGAGGAGAACACCAAACCAGACAGCCAGGGAAGGAAAGCATTCAGGGTGTATAAGGGCACAGACAGGTGTATATTATAGCTCCTAACCCCACTTTGTGTATGCCCCTACATCTCCTCCCAAACATAAGGAATGGTGGATACCGTTTCTGTTTATTGGTCAGGTTTCTAGGGGTCATAACCTTCCCTTCTCTACTAAATGTTAAATTCCAAACTTCCCTATTGAAATAAATCAATACAATACCCCTTGAGAGGTGACATTCTTGCTGCATGTCAGCGTAATCCAGTTTCACACAGGGCAGTTTTTGATGGAATTTAGAGGAGTAAAACAAAGACTTATGCGTGTATGTTTTTCTACCACTTGTTTTGGCACTGTGACTTACTAAAGGTGGCCATAAACTGGACTGTCATGTAACTTAAAGGGGTTGTCTCACTTCAGCAAATGGCATTTATTATGTAGAGAAAGTTAATACAAGGCACTTACTAATGTATTGTGATTGTCCATATTGCTTCCTTTGCTGCCTGTATTAATTTTTCCATCTCATCATCTCATTATACACTGCTCATTTCCACGAAATGTATAAATGACCACCCAGCAATCCAGTAGCAGTGGCCGTGCTTGCTCACTATAGAAAAAATTGCCTTTTTATACTCACTCCTGCACCCCTGGCCACCAGAGAGACAGGCACATTTTCCTATAGTGTGCAACTACACCCACTCTGCTGGATTGTTGGGTGCTCATAACCCCTGGGAATGAGCAGTGTATAATGAGATGGAAAATATAATCCAGCCAGCAAAGGAGACAATACGGACAATCACAATACATTAGTAAGTGCCTTGTATTAACTTTGTCTACATTATAAATGCCATTTGCTGAAGTGAGACAACCCCTATAAAGCAATATATGTCCCAGATGGGCCCTATAAAGAGAATCTGTCACCATGAAATGCAGTGCAATCTGCATGCAGCAAGTTATAGAGCAGGAGGATCTAAGCAGGTTGATATATAGTTTTATGGGAAAAGATTCAATAAAACATAAATGGGGTTGTATTATCTCATACAATGGGGACATATTGGTAGGCATATTGCTCCACCTACAGTAAGGCCTCTTTCACACTAGCGGCACCACGGATCCGGCACCTAAAGGGTGCCAACGGATCCGTGCTGCCGCTGATACATGTGTGGAGCCGGAGCAGCGATCCGGCCCCACACATGTTGACACAGACATTGGGACAGAAATACATACAAACATACATACAGACATACATATACATACACATACATACTTACATACTCCAGCCAGGGACGCCGACAGCACGTCTTCACGCGCCTCCTGCACGCAGTGATGACGATTCCCCACAGCGGCCTCTGCTGGGCGCAGTGGGGAAACATCATAGCTGCGCGCAGGAGGCGCGTGAAGACATGCTGCCGGCGTCCCTGCCTGGAGTATGTGAGTATGTATGTGTATGTATGTATGTATGTATGTCTGTATGTATTTCTGTATTTCTGTGTAGCCGGATCCGGAATTACCCCCCATTACAAGTCAATGGAGGACAGATCCGGATTACTGGTGTGTCACACCAAACGGATCCGTCCCCATTGACTTGCATTGGGGGTCATTCCGGATCCGTCTTGGTGCGGATGCCTGGACCGGAGAGAAAACCGCAGCATGCTGATATGATATGCCCCCATTGTCTGAGAGGATACAACCCCTTTAATTAGTTCATTTAAATCTCTGTTCATTTTTAGCTCAGTTTACTCAGTACACGGGGCTGTTTTATCAGTGACTGATCGCGTTCTATCTGTTTACAGACAAATCTGTCAGTCACTGAAAAGACAGTCCAGTCTATAACTGAATAATGAAAATGTAGAGGCTTAAATTTATAAATGACCAGTAAACCTGACGAAGGGGGCGTTTCACCCCCCGAAATGCGTAGTTCTTGTCTGTTATTATAATAATACACTACTGAGCATCCTCTTGTCAGATTTCCTGCAGCACCACTTTCTTTTTGACATTTACTGTTCTGTGGGACTCGAGCCTATGACACGCAGCAGCAGACCTGACATTTCTGATCTTATATGCCTGGAGAGGTGTTGTGTCCTGAACGCAACACTAAAAGGTAAGCAGCCTGTGTAGATTAGTATCTGTTCTTCTATTAGGTTATCTATTACCTACACATGATGACATCCTTTCTTTATTACAGGTAAATATATTAATTGCGGCCGGAAGATTGCACTGCATTTCATGGTGGCCTCTTTAAATATTACAGAATGTGTGGCATTGATATATTAGGTTAGCTATTCTCTAATTAAACAATTATTCAGCCTGAATCATTACATAATGAATATTTACTTTCCAATGCAGTATTTTATCTCTACCTACAGATAAGTCCAAGATCTCACTGACCCACACAATATAACATCACTTTTCTTTAGAGAATTGTTTTAGAAATCTTGAGCCAAGGGTCTCTTACCTGCATACAACACTCTCTTTACCACAAACTGAACTTTATACTGAAATGGGAAAAGAAACTAAATGGACCATTTACCCAGGATAGTTGGGGAGATGCCTTGTATTGGGCAGCCATGGGATCTTACTATATTAATCATGCCAAACAAAGAAGGAATATTCAACTCCTGCTAGACTTTCACATTCTATCCCCAACTACCAGTCTGTGTACAGCAGCCGGAGAAGGCCATGGCAGCCCACATGTCATACTATTGTCCCCTTGTCTCTAATCTATGGACTGAAGTATTAATATACAGTACTATCGCAACTAGCTGGCTCCCATATGCCTCCTACACCTGCTCTGGCATATGTCTGTCCACCACTCCACCATATCTCCATGTATGAGGAGAATTTGTGCTCATGCCTTAAACGTGTTTCACAAGGTTATAGGCGAACACTGGAAATGCCATTGGTATTACAGTCTTAAGTCTCTGCACATAATTTTTTTTTTTTAAAAAAAACAAGCTATGGGTGTTAAAATGATGGTGTGGAACGTAAGAGGTCTTGGGGATAAAATTAAGAGGAAGGTTGTCTTCGACATTATTATCCAACATCTGCCGGCAATAGTGGCATTGACGGAGACACATCTGACTGCTTTCAAAACTGTGGAGTTTAAAAAGAATTGGATAAGCCAGGAATACCATTCGGTTTTCTCCTCGAACTCTAGGGGTGTATCTGTTTTCGTGCACAAAAGTATAGATTATATTAATCAGGGAGTCTCTATCGACAAGGAGGGAAGATACGTTTTCATGTACGGGGCTTTATTTGGGATGGGCATTGTTATGGCTTTTATATATATTGCCCCTCCTTTCTCTCCATACGTCATTGGGACAGTTTGGGGACAGTTTGGGGAATGTCCCGCCTTTATGGCCGGAGATTTTAACTGCGTCATGAACAGTTCTGTGGATAGGGTTAGATGGGGACAACTCCTGGCTAGGGAGAATGGGACATCCCCCCTTGCAAAAATTTGCTGGGAGGTCGGTTTATGGGATGTATGGAGATTACAGAACGGGGAAAAAAAATATACTCTTGCTCTAGCCGACATGGTGATAGCTTATCAAGGATAGATTTAGTGTTGGCGAATAAAGGGCTGTTGCAAGCCATTAAAAAGGTTCAGTATGAAGCAATCCATATATCCAATCATTCTCCGGTTGTATTTGAAGTATTTCCGGACATTGACCGTAAAGTGAAAATAGGGAATTATCGGATTAACCCACATTGGCTGTCCTTGATGAAAAATCACGAGTATATGAGAAAACAGATCTTCCTCTTTTGGCAAGAAAATAAGGGGACGGCTTCACCGTTAATTGTTTGGGACACCTTTAAGGCTTGGTTTAGAGGAATGCTTAAAAAAGAGATTATTACGCTTATTAAAGGGTTTAAGGAGTTGGAAGCTCAGTTAGTAGAAACTATACAGAAATTTGAAAAGGCGGTAGAGAATTCTCCGGTGGACGCTAATAAAAAGCGCTTAAAACATGCTCAAGAATTATATAAAACCCATTTAATAGAGAAAGCTCAACAAAGAATTTTTTTTGCTGGCCAAAAATATTTCTGTGAGTCAGGAAGACCGGGAAAGTTACTTGCAAACATAGTCAGGAACCAACGAGAGGAAATAATAATAAATGAAATTAAGAAAGAGGATGGTTCTCTGACTAAGAACCCGGAAGAGATTGGGGACTTTTTTTTTAATTATTTTCAGGAAATGTATTCATCTTCCATATTAGTCTCGGAAAATGAAGTTTGTGGATACTTAGATAAAATTAATTTCCCTCAGGTATCCGCTCTCCAGAGGGGCAGGCTGGAATCCCCAATAGATGTAGACGAATTAAAAGCTACGTTGCAAACAATTTCTGGGAATACATCTCCTGGGGCGGATGGAATACCGTTCGAGATATATAGGGTCTATGGGGATCTCATCCTTCCTCCTCTGGTGGAGACGTTGCAATACTGTTTTTCGGAAGGGCGTCTACCAGAATCAATGTACGAAGCTATAATTGCAATATTCTGTAAAAAAAAATAAGGATAAAAAGGAAAAAGAGTCTTATAGACCTATATCTTTATTAAATACGGACGCGAAATTATTCGCCAAGCTAATTGCCCGCAGGGTGTCCGCAGGGTGTTGTCTCCAGTCTGATACATCCGGATCAGACTGGCTTAATCCCTCTAAGAAATATGAATACGAATATTCAGCGGATATTTGCCAGTATTCAGTTGAGCCAAGGGGAGACCCGCTCCATCCTGTCTCTTGATGCTATTAAGGCGTTTGACAGGGTGGAGTGGGTCTTCCTTTGGGAGGTAATGCGTAGGTTTGTATTCGGTCCAGTTTTTATAGATATGATTAAGTTGTTATACAAAGCTCCCACCGCTAGAATTAAGATCAGTGGATCCCTGACTGGTGCCTTTGGACTTACTAGGGGCACTAGGCAGGGATGCCCACTTTCTCCATTACTATTTGCTTTGTTCCTGGAACCGCTCGCCATTGCCATTAGAACGGATAAGAGATTGAGAGGGTTTGGTTGTGGTGGTGACTTTGATAAAATATTGCTATATGCAGACGACGTATTATTATGTTTAAAAGATTCAGTGGAATCGGTACCAATTGCTATGGAGGTAATTAGAGAGTTTGGTATCAACTCTGGTTTAGAAATAAACTGGAAAAAATCTTCACTGCTGCCACTGGACGAATTTCCTATAAGTCAGACCTTTGAACTCCAGGTTCTTAAGTCCTCAGATGTGTTAGAATACCTGAGTATTAAAATAACTGGGGACCTGCGGCGATATGTGGAATTGAATATCATTCCTATGTTGTCTAGAATTAAGACTAAAATCACTGTCTGGGACAGGTTACCACTCTCTAGAATGGATAGGATTTCTTCCGCAAATATTATTTCTTCTTGTAAATATCCCTATCTGGATCGAAGAAAATCTATTTAGAATGATTGAAAGAAATTTAAATAGCCTAATTTGGGGCCGGAAAAGAGTCCGGATTAAGCTGAAGATGCTTTATAAACCAATTAAGTCGGGAGGATTAGCTGTCCCTTGTTTTTTCAGCTACTACTTGGCTGCACAGTTATTGATGATAGTGCAAGGGGAGTGTGTGAGGGACTGAGTATCCATTTGTATCAGGACTCCATCTTAAACTAAGATTAATTTGAAAGAAGACATTTTTATGTTTCTGATAAGTTACTTACTTACAGGAAATTGCAGAACTAAATATATATAAATATAATGTTCATTGTGAGGGTAACCACTTCTTCTTTATAGGTTCAGAAATGCATGTATCTGACCTTTTTGACTTCCTCTTAAAGCAGACATTTCTCTCTGTGATCAGGAAGAGTGGGTGGGATGGAACAAAATGTGTTGTTTGGTTCAGTAGTTCAGTAAATGTCATGTTAGTAAAAAGTTACAGAAACTGCACATCTGCACTATAGGAACTCCACCCACCTATCTGCGGTCTTGTACTATAAAGAGCAACGTGTTCTGTCAATAAACAGGAAATATCTGATATAGCTGAACAAGTCTGCATTTATTTCCTCTGAGCGCTCATCTTCATTAAATTGGGACCCCGACAATCATAGAGAAGGGGGTTTTGCCCCAACAAAACTTGGCGACCAAACGTGGGGCTCGACTAAAGGACACTTCATTGATCTCCCGAAAACTTGGATAATCCGGACTGGGACGGACAGATATAAAAGACAGCGCTTACAATATATATCTTACAATATATCTGTGCCTCCCTGACTGGTTGTCTGGCTCCAGGGATTGTTGAAGGAATGTAAGTATAAAGTCCTTTTACAGTCGAGTCCATATTGATAAAGAACCTTGAAGGTTGATAATACCTATAATTGTTGGGTTTAGTTTCTGATCATGAGTAACTTTGGGATGTTTTTGGTCTGGTTTTAGGAGTCACGGTATACGTCTTGTTTGTTCTTTACTGGGTTTGGAAAATTGCAGAACATTATAGAAAGGGAAAACTCAGGGACAAAGTAAACTATATGATTATAGTTGGGAAGCTTTGTTGGAACTAAGGAAAATAAACCTCAGAAACAGAGTACATGAAGTGGTAAAGCTCTGTTTGGAACTGAAGGGAAAAATAGACGTCTGAATTGTGTTACTTTCTATAGTTGTTCTGGTTGGTACAGTTGAAGAGCAATGGAGAATAATTTTAGTATACCAGAAGGCTATAAGACAGCCAAAACATTGATGAAGGAAAGAGGAGGTAAAGAGGGTCTGAAGAATCATGACAGAGTGCTGGACAAGGCAGGGATGAAGTACGGGAATCTTAACCCTAGGAGTACTAGTACGGTGGCACCATGATTCATGGAGGAAGCCCGAGGAAGCTAGTCTGGGAAAGATTCAGAAGGACTCATTGTGGTTGGATAAAGGATCATGATTGTGAAGTAGTGGTTGATACATGGATAAAGGTAGCTCGTGAGGTTGAAACTGATGGGTGGAGAGGAGAAGTTGTGCAAGGCAGATTGTTGTATACTCACAAAGAGCAATGTGAGAAGTCTGGAGAAACGCCACCTCCATACCCCCTGGCCAGTGCAGCCACCAGACAGTCCAGGAGTGGACCAGAGGGATGGACGTGTAATGTTTGTGGAAATCAGAACCCAGACTGGACTGAAACTTGTAAAGTTTGTGGGACACGTCGACCCCAGAAACCAGCAGGCATTTGTCCTGTATTGACTAAGACTAGAATCCTACCTGCTCAGACACCCACACCAGACACCACGGACACATTCACCCCTATGGCTCCCGAAGCCCCAGGACCGTTAGGACAGTGTGGTTACGTTACTGTGACAGAATATCACCCTTAGAGTCCTAAAGACCTATTAGGACTGTTGACTAAACTCCCAGACCCCTGATGAGACCAATGCCTACTGTCAGGATGTTACAGCAGATTCAGGAGACGTACAGAGTCACTTGGGCTGACCTGAAGGACTTGATGAAACTAGGGGGATCACAGTATCAGGTTGTTGACCCTTTCCTGACTGAACATAGGAGGAGGGCTTTTGAAGATTTGTCTCTAGAAGACTGGGAGAAAACCTTATCATCAGGAGTAGAGTTTGTCTGAGTTTTCACAGAATGGGCAAAGGGAAAGAAAAGTTGAGAGTTCCAGAAATCTAAAAGACGTAATTCAGGGTCCTCAAAAGACAGTAGAGACTTATGCAGCTGGACTGCAGACCATTTGGACTGACGTGGGGTGGGATCAGACTGGACTAATGGGTGAGACAGTACGGTTGTCACCCAGTTAAAAAAAAAAAAAAAACTGCCAGAACCTCTTTTAGGGACTGATGTTTTACAAGCACTGGGAGCCCACATATACTTTGATCCCAATGGCACTACCCGTGTAGATTTTGGGGCCCCAGAAGAAGTATTATGTCCCTTAATAGCGACAGTGGCCCTGCCTGAGACTGAGCCTTCAGAATTAACCCTTGTAGACCAGGCTGCTCTTGAGGTGGTAACGGAGGATTTGTGGGCAAAATCTAACACAGACATTGGAAGACTCCACATGTCTCCGGCTATGGTGTATTTTAAGCCAGGATGTCAGCCCCCTCAAGTGAAGCAGTGCCCCCTCAGTCATGACTAGGAGATAGCAGTGGCCAGTCAAATTGATGATTTCCTCCAAGCCGGTATATTGGTAAAAACAGTATCTACCGATAATACCCTGCTGTTCCCAATAAAGAAGAAACCAGATAAGGGACAGCCTGTCAGTTACAGGATGGTTCATAATCTTAGAGAAGTTAACAAGGTGACAGTTTTACAAACTCCAATAGTGCCAAGCCCACATACCTTACTTACAAGTTCCATCCACTGCTACGTGTTTCACAGTGATAGACCTGGCAGATGCCTTCTTCAGTGTCCCGCTGTATCCTGACTGTCAGTTATCTGTTTGCCTTTACATCTAAGGGTAACCAGTATACCTGGACCGCCCTGCCGCAGGGGGCTCAGAACTCCCCACCATGTATACACAGGCTCTGCAATCTGTCCTTATGTGGATGATTGGCTCCTGTGTGCTGAAGACAATGAGACTTGCTGTGAAACAACTATATCTCTTTTTCCTCTATCAGAACGGGTGTAAAAGTCTCAAAGTAGTGTATTTTTAGGACGCTGTCTCTCTCAAGGAGACCGTCACTTAACCCCAAAGAGGAAGGAGGCAGTGGAGAAAGAATACAAGTGTCTAAAGGAGCACAAAGCCTGAGAGTGTTTTTGGGGCTGGTGTCACACTGTCGCCCCTGGATCAGGCATGCCTCCATGTTAATGTTGCCTCGGTATGATTGTCTGTCATCTGACCCATTTCGCCTGACAGAAGAGGCAGTGAATAATTCTCATAAGCTGTGCATAACCTCAGCCCGGCACTGGGTATTCCAAAATACGAGGAATTTCAGCTGTTTTGCTCAGAAATGCAGGGTCACATTACGGTTGTGATGACTCAGAAACATGGTGAATGCCAGAGGCATACTTTTCTGTCAGATTATATCCTGTCGCCAGAGGCGCCCCCTCCTGTGTCAGGGCAGTAGCGGCAAAGAAACTGGTCAGTGAACTGGTGTGCAGGTATGGTGTCCCTGAAGTTATTGAATCAGACAGGGGTTCCCCAGATTAGGATTGTATTTTTCCGCAACTGGTTGCAAATGAACAATGATAGCCTAAAAAAAAACTACATGCGGGCCCTCACAAAGAGGCTTGAGAACTCCCATAAACAAGTGTTTGATTCCCTTCCAGATTCAGTAGAAGGAACACACAGTCTGAAACCAGGAAACTGGTGGTGATAAAAAGACATGTGAGAAAAGGCCTGGATCCCAGATTTGATGGTTCTTTCCAAGTCCTGTTGACTACTCATACAGCAGTAAAGGTTGAAGGACACGCTTCTCACTGCAAGAAAGTTCAGACGCCCAAGGATGAAGATCCTCCTGCTGACAGTGGCTCTGACCCTGAGCGTGTCAGCAGTATTTCGTCAACTGAATGATGAATGGGACAATGCTTTGATATGGCACCATCAGGTGCTGCTTGAAGGACTGTTGGATCTGTACTCACAGTCCCGTGAGTTCAAGAACTGTGCCTTATCTGGCAATCCCTCTGACCTTTAAAGAACTTGTTCATATATCTTGTTAGCAGTTTGTCTCACAAGGAAGACCAGGGCCTGATGATCTAAAGTATAGTAGTGTCTGCTGTGATGAAGCTGATGTGTATGTGTGCCAACAGGTCCTGTACCAAAAGGAGAAACTACCAGGATTATTGAGAAGTCTTGGGAACTGCATCGATACCTGGGAGGGAATCTGGCCTCCAGCTGGCGGTTGGGCCTATCCCAACTGAAGTACCTCTGGGTTAGGATGTCAGTTCCAAGATATCTCAAAATGGGGGAATTGTGAGGGACTGAGTATCCATTTGTATCAGGACTCCATCTTAAACTAAGATTAATTTGAAAGAAGACATTTTTATGTTTCTGATAAGTTACTTACTTACAGGAAATTGCAGAACTAAATATATATAAATATAATGTTCATTGTGAGGGTAACCACTTCTTCTTTATAGGTTCAGAAATGCATGTATCTGACCTTTTTGACTTCCTCTTAAAGCAGACACTTCTCTCTGTGATCAGGAAGAGTGGGTGGGATGGAACAAAATGTATGGTTTGGTTCAGTAGTTCAGTAAATGTCATGTTAGTAAAAAGTTACAGAAACTGCACATCTGCACTATAGGAACTCCACCCACCTATCTGCGGTCTTGTACTATAAAGAGCAACGTGTTCTGTCAATAAACAGGAAATATCTGATATAGCTGAACAAGTCTGCATTTATTTCCTCTGAGCGCTCATCTTCATTAAATTGGGACCCCGACAATCATAGAGAAGGGGGTTTTGCCCCAACAAGTGTAATATAATTATTAAAAATCTGATGAACAAGATCAATGGAACAGCGAGTAGTATAATTGAGATTTTGGAATCTGGTCAAATGGAATCGGTAGCCCTTAGGGAATTTTCCATTTGCCAGATTCTCAATAAAACTTGGAAGGTTTATAAAAGAATATTAGGCGTGAAAGGGTCAATAAAAAGTACTCCCTTTTGGCATAATACGCGATTACAGAAAGAATTTCAGTATATAGATCAGAACTTCTGGATAGGAAAAGGGGTAACACTTCTAGATCTTTCAAATTTCTAGATCAAATTTTTTTTTGAAGGGAATATGTTATCTTTTTCGCAAATGAAAGCTAGGTATGAATTGACTGATTTGCACTTTTTTCAATATTGTCAGGTCTGGTATGGAGTTAGTAGATACCCTGACAAGGATATTTTTAGAGTTTGCACCCACTCTGGGATAGAGGCTATTATGAAATTTAAGATGGGGAAATTGGCACTTTCACGAATGTATAAAATGATTATGGAATATTTTATTGTAGAGACGCATATTAGTATAAGTAAATGGGAACAAGTCATTGGGCACAAAGATGTGGGTTTTTGGAAAGAAATATATTTGAATATGAGTTTAGTGTCTTTTGGCATGAATCATAGGTGGGGACAATATAGTATTATTCACCGATTATATTATACACCTAGAGTGTTAAAGAAGTTTAAGAGTGAAAAGTTGGTATGTTGTCTGAAATGCAAAAAAGAAGATGCTGATTTATTACATTTGATGAAATCTTGTTCTTTTATTTCTTCTTTCTGGCAGGAAATATATGATTGGATTAAAATCAGATTGGGGGTGGAATTCCCTTTGAATATAGAAACTATCATATTAGGCAGTAGTCGTGAAGTTCAGGGAGATAAATACCTGAAGGGTTGATAACTAAGCTTTTATTTATCGCCAGATGGGCTATTGTTAAATATTGGGTTAAGGAAGAACCACCCTCCAAGGCAGTGTGGGAGAGTTTTGTGTACAGGATACGGGTTTATGAAAAAATTAAATATATCAAGAATGGCAATTAGGAGAAATGGAACCGAATATGGGGTAAACTAGAGGAAAAGGCGGGCAATTGAATTGAATTGATTCGCTTGTTTTCGGGGTGTGTTTTTTTTTTTTTTTTTGTCCAGGTGCAAGGTTGGGTTGGGTTGAGGGGGGGTTTGGATTGATGAAATGATATTGAATTCTGTACAATGATAATTTTTGTAAAGTACGCAATTTTAAAATAAAAAAAAATAGAATAAAAAAAAAAAGTCTCTGCACATAAAAAATAACAACTACAAGAAACAGACAGTTTGTATGCATGATATTCATAAAAACGGTAAACGGCTAAGTAAAGAAGTTCAGATAGAAATGTTTGCTTAACAATCTTCAGGGAATAGTAAGGAAACAGCTTTCTTACTCCAACTTAAATTCTTCCAACGTTCCCTAACATATTGGAATCGATCATAGGCTATAGCAACATCATCCTTCCGGATGTTGTCAGAGTTTCCAAAACTTAAAACTACTGAACTCCATCTGTTCTTTAGATAATCGTTGTTCATAAGTCATTTATCAAATAACCAAGTGAACATATTTTAAGCTAATTATAAAAAACATCTGCTTACTGAAGACGTCCTGCTGAGGCCATGGGATGATTTCCTTACTTTCTGGCTTCTAGTATGTATAGAAGTGGTTATCACTTAGTTTTGTAAATTCCTATTAGTGAAATATTTTTCTGTTTTATATATATATATATATATATATATATATATATATATATATATACTGCTCAAAAAATAAAGGGAACACTTAACAACACAATGTAACTCCAAGTCTACCACACTTCTGTGAAATCAACCTGTCCAGTTATGAAGCAACACTGATTGGGAATCAATTTTTTCTGCTGTTGTGCAAATTGAACAGACAACAGGTAGAAATGAATAATTGTCTTAGCAATTAGCAAGACAACCCCTATAAAGGAGTGGTTCTGAAGGTGGTGACCACAGACCATTTCTCTGTTCTCATCCTTTTTGGCTGTTGTTTTGGTCACTTTTGCATTTTGTCATTGCTCTCACCCCTAGAGGTAGCATGAGGCGGTGTTTACAATTCACAGGCATTTCTCAGGTAGTGCAGCTCATCCAGGATGGCACATCAATACAAGCTTTGGCAAGAAGGTTAGCTGTGTCTGTCAGCAGTGCCCAGAGCATGGAGCAGATACCAGGAGACAGCCCAGTACACCAGGAGAAGTGGAGGGGGCTGTAAGAGGGCAACAACCCAGCAGCAGGACCGCTACCTCCTTCGTTGTGCAAGGAGGAACAGGAGGAGCAGTGCCAGAGCCCTGCAAAATGTTCTCCAGCAGGCCACTAATATCCATGTGTCTGCTCAAACTGTCTGGGGCGAACCAATGCATGAATATGCATAGGTGAGCCATGGTGTCATGGCAACTAATGTTTTAAAGTGGTGTAGTGTATATTAATAACTTACCTGTAATAGATGCAGTGGTATAATCCAAGAAATTGCTAGAAGAGCAGGAGACATCAAGGACAAACTTGATTGGAGAAGAAGTAACAGCTCCAACGGACATCACCTATAAAAGAAAAGAAAAACCGTTAGGTGCGCATTCACGTAAGTAACTGGATCAAGAAACCCCCTCCCTCCCCTTTAAATCAATGTCGTGATGCTAAGTTTGGGGGTAAAGTCGCTCATAATTGGACTATGTTGTTTATTAATTATTCTTTAATAGTCAAGTTATTAATGGTGTTTTCTGGTATATGATTTATCAATTGGTTTTATTGGTAACAATTTAGCATTGCGGCCTAAACCACCATACTTAATAAAACGTTTAAATGATACAAAATATGTTTGGTTATTGAGTCTGTCTAAATGAGTTTTCTAGAAACTGGAAATTTCGCCATATGGCACCAAGAAACAGACTCCATGAGTGTGGCATGAGGGCCCGATGTCCAGAAGTCGGTGTTGGGCTGTAAAAATAACATGATTAGCAGATTCGATAATAGCCACATGTGCTCTTCACGGAGCAGGTTTGCACTGAGCACATGTGACAGACGTGCCAGAGTCTGGAGACGCCGTTGAGAATGTTCTGCTGCCTGCAACATCCTCCAGCATGACCAGTTTGGCAGTGGGTCAGTAATGGTGTGAGGAGTCATTTCTTTACGCACAGCCCTCCATGTGCTAGCCAGAGGTACCCTGACTGCCATTATGTAGGGATGAGATCCTCAGACCCATTGTGAGACCATATGCAGGTGCAGTGGGCCCTGGGTTCCTTCTGATTCATGACAATTCTAGGACTCATCTGGCTGAAGTGTGTCAGCAGTTCCTGCATGATGAAGGTATTGATGATGTGGACTGGCCCTGCACGTTCCCCAGACCTGAATCCAATCAAGCACATCTGGGACATCATGTCTCGTTCCATCCACCAACGCCACGTTGTACCACAGACCATCCAAGAGTTGACTGATGCTTTAATCCAGGTCTGGGAGGAGAACTCTCAGGAGAACATCCACCGCCTCATCAGGAGCATGCTCAGGCATTGTAGGTCATACAGGCACGTGGAGGCCACACACACTACTCAGCCTCATTTGCTTGTCTTGAGGCATTTCCACTGAAGTTGGATTAGCCTGAAATTTGATTTTCCACTTTGATTTTGAATATCATTTCAAATCCAGACCTCCATGGGATATTAATTTTGATTTACATTGATCATTTTTATAATTTATTGTTTTGAAAGCATTCCACTATGTAATGAATAAAGATTTGCAACTGGAATGTGTTATTTTAGTGTTCACTTTATTTTTTTGAGCAATATATATATATATATATATATATATATATATATATATACTGTAAAATGCAGTCAATGGGCAGGTGCATGTTGCCATGGCAAAAATAAAAGCAAACACAATGCAACAGCACTGTGCTAGAATATATAAACTAATGCTATTTTCTCTATATAAAAAGAATGAATGAGGTACTTCTATTTTGATCAAAATAATTTTTGCTCATCCACCATGGCAAGGTAGCCTCTTTTGGATGGGAACCTACTCTATACGTGACCTCTCCTTGTGCCAACAGACCTGAAATGAATTCAGAGAGAGCAGGCTACAGCTATATATTGCATTAATTAAATGCCTGTGGAAAGTGAGGTGTAAAAGTTGGAAATTATATTGCATGTATGTCATGCACTACTTTATTATGCCGCGTCTTGTGCTATGTCACTATGTCACATAGTCACATACTGTGTTATTGTGCTATGTCACATTTGAAGAGACCCAGAGGTACCCCTAGAAAGGAAACCACCCAAAACTTAACCCATTTTGGAAAATACACCCCTCAAGACATTTATTGAGGGGTGTGGTGAGTTTATTGACCCAACAAATGTTTCATAGAATGTAGAAACATTTGGCACATTTGGCTTTGAAAATTAATTTTTCAATGTAAAATCATCTTTATTAAAAATAAGTTATATTTGCATTGCCCCATACTAACATCTAGAACATTTTTATTTTTCCGTCAATGTAGCTGTCTGAGGGCTTGCTTTTTTGCGGGATGGGCTGCAGTTTTTATTGGTCCCATTTTGGGGTACATATGACATTTTTTATCACTTTTTATGCCATTTTTTGAAAGGTGAGGTGGGCAAAAATTGCAATTCTGTCATTGTTTTTCCCTTTTTTTATGCCATTCACTGTGTGGGATATGTAACATGATTGTTTTATAGATCCGGTCATTATGGGTGCGGTGATACTTATAATGTGTAGCGTATTTTTTTTTCATTTTTAACCAATTATAAATTTGCGGATATAGGAAAAATCTATATTTTCTTATTGAATTTTTTTTTTTATCACTTATTGTACCCAGACACACTTTGTTCTTGAAGATCCAGTGAGTCTGATAGCTGCACAATACACTGCAATAGGGTATTGCAGTGTATTGTCAGCCTGTCTCTGGCAGGACCTGTCAGGCTTAGGGTACATTGGCAAGCCAGGAGGCTTTTCTAAGGTCTCTGGTTGCCATGGTAACAACCAGGGAGGTCCCTGCCTCTGTTACACCTTAACCATCGGGATGCTGCAATGGCTGCACAGTGACCCAATGGGACATGGGTACACCCATACACTAGTAATGATCTCTTTTATGCCTCTATACATTAATGTCATTCTGTTTTCCTCACACAATAAAAATGCCTCAATGTGTCCCCATATATATAATGCTCCATGTGTGGGGCCCATACATAACAATATTCACCTATGTCTCCTTATATAACGATGTCCCCTATGTGCCCTAGTACAATAATAATGCACTCTATGCACCCCCATACCATAAATGCCCCTATACAATAACATCCCCATATGTGCCCTCCTACCCTAATGCCCCCATAATCTATGCGTCTCCTACCTAAGTATTGTTTTCTTTCGTGTCCTTTTATCCCCTTTGCACCACTTAAAAAAAGAAAAAAAAAACAACTAACTCTTTTTCCACTGCCAGTGGCTGAACTCTGTCCACGTCATTATTCCTGCTATCCAGGACCTGGCACAAGTGGTGTGATGTGGTGACATCATGGTAGAGCTTGACATCCCTCCAACATCTGACAGGCCACTGGCCTAAAACAGCCTGTGCCTTGCCAATGGCTCTCGACTCCACCTTTTTTTCAATTGGATGAAATTTGTTTCTTAATGTATTAGTACCCCAGCTATTTTTTGGTGACACTGGCAACCATTTTGGTCACTATCTGGAACACTGTACTGTACAAACTTTGAGCCTTAATTACATACCTGGGGCACTTTGCATGAGTGACAGGGATGGTTATAGCTATTTGTGTAATGCTTAGTAACAAGAATTTAGTCTCCATGACTATCATGTAGGGCGTAACACTGTAATCTTGTAGCACCAGAAACCTTGGTTCAAACTTGGCCAAGAACAACATTTGCATAGATTTTGTGTTTATCTGGGCATTCCTACACTTCAAAAATATACTGTTAGTTTATTACTAAGTTAGTTTATATACAAAGTTTGTTCCCTATGAAACTGCCTTTAGAATGTCTTTAAGAGCCCCTTTTACATCGGCCAAGAGAGTTAGCAGTGATCAGGAATAGACATTCCTATGCAGCAATTAAGAGGGCTGTATGGGGCTGAACAATCCTTACTATGATTGTTTGTCCCCATAGAGTTTCCTTCTTTGTTTGCAGCACACCATTTTTTACACAGGCCATTGAGTAGCCAACGAACAATAATTTTAGATGCTGCAAGAAAGACGCAATCACCTAATGAACTTGTGTTTGCTTATTTGGCTGGTGATCGGTGGCACCTTTGCATGGGGCAATTATTGGAGACAAGCTTTCATGTGAATGTTCATCCCCAATTGTAAACGTGCCTTAACAAAGGGAAATTAGATTGTGAGCTCCATTGGGACATCGAATTATGTGGAGATAATGTGAATATACAAATAAATATTTAAAGGGAACCTGTTACCTAAAAAAAACCTCCCAAGTCACCCACATTACCTGAAAGTAGCCAGCAGTATGTTACTAAAGATGCTGTTCTTCCTCCGGTCAGCTGTGCCAAAAACTTGCCAAAAATAAACTTTAATTCCTTCAGGCGCTATGTAACAGCAGAGCTTGAAGTCAAGGGGACAGCGGCCTCCTCGCTTCAAGTCAGGATAACCACCCCCCCTTTCCCTGCCCTATTGCCTCTGATTGACAGCCAAAAGTTTTTGGTCATTTAGCAAAGCCGGCTGGAAGGCTCGCGCTTGCGCCCAACGCCTCTACTCCCACGAACGTCTCGATGTGCGTACAGCAATGTGCAGGCGCCGAAATAGGAATCGAGATGCACAAGTCTTTAGCCAGCTTTGCTGTCAATCAGAGGGGAAGGGGGCGCGTTTATCCTGACTTGAAGCGAGGAGGCCGCTGCCCCCTTGACTTCAAGCTCTGCTGTTACAGCACCTTAAAGGGAACCTGTCAGCTCCGAAACACCCACTGAACTAGAGTAAACGGTGTATAGTGTAAGTGATGCTGAATCCGATTATGAAAGTTTTATCTTCATACTCACTTCCATTACGACGCTGTGCTCCCCACAAACCTGCAGTAAAATGCACTCATTGGACTCTTCTTTGAGTCCTCTCCATTATGTGAGTGAGCACCGGAGTCCAGTGAGTGCATTTTACTGCAGGTTTGTGGGAGCACAGCGTCAGAATGGAAGTGAGTATGAAGATAAAAATTACATAACCGGACTCAACTTCACTTACACTATACACAGCTTACTCTAGTTCACGGGTGTTTTGGAGATGACAGGTTCCCTTTAAGGGTTTAAAGTTTATTTTTCAAGATTTTGACGCAGCTGACTGGAGGAAGAAGAGCATCTTTAGTAACATACTGCTGGGAGGCGTGTTTTAGGTGACAGGTTCTCTTTAAGGTATATTTCCAGACAAAACCCACACCAAATATTTTTAAATGTACTTTTATTTGAATAGTAATAAACAGTATAGCAAAATTAAATTAAAATGATCAGAGCGACTCAGTTCAGTCCAGGAGGATACCATAGAACCGGCTTTTGGTAATTTTGAGCAATTCACCATAGATTTGGAAGAAATAAACAACTGAATCCAAAATGACATAGCAAGGGGAAAAAAAATCCATATGTGCCAATCAGATTTCACCATCATTTAAAAAGCTTCTCTAGTATACAGCCCCTCCACCTCCAACAGCCTAGTTTATCACATTGTCTCTAATCTGAGCACAACCATTAAAGAAGAACTCCCGCAAAAATTTTTATTCTCTGACCTGTTAGAAAGGTGCATGATGAAATCTGTAGTGATTGTCATCTTCTTATCAGAGAATGTAATTGTGAGTAATAACCTCTCTTCTTATTGTAGCTGTGTCATGTGACCAACTCCCTGACCTCCAACTGACCCAGGACAGGAAGCCAGTCACTGCTCTATTCATTCCTATGAGACTGAAAGTGAGGCTCTCATAGGAATGCATAGAGAATTAGACTTCCTGTCCACACATACTGTAAGTCTCTGTGTGAGTTGGTGGGTCTAATTCCTAGTCACATGGCACAGATAAGAAACTTCAGGATTATATAAGTCAAAAATACAGACACTGGTAAGAAAATGACATTCACTACAGATTACATAATGTACATTTCTAGCGGGACATGGAATAAAATTTTTTGCGGGAGTTTCTTTAAATAAAATCTGATGTACTTGGGAACAACTTGATCTCATTCACTGACTCACTGACTTTTGTTTTGTAGATTTTTTATTTAGACAAACGGTACCATCCTTTTATTATCACTCGATTAGAGCTGTGTGGAAAATTGGGGATTGGATTAGGAGGTGATTGCACTGAATGTTACTTTTCTTTTGGTCTCCTGTGTGAACATGTCATGTAGAAATGCATATATATGCCAATGCTCGAATGTTTTGTTATTATGCCTAAAAATTACATACATTAAAAAATATCTGATAATGAAAATAACTTTTATAAGTATTAATGAACACTATAAGGACACTTTCACACTGGTGTATTCTGGGCATTATTTTGCATTAGTGAGCCAGAACTATAAATGGGCCCAAAACTTGGACTATATGCCAAAATACTGCCATTTGAATGCGGCCTTAGGGAGTTAGGACAAGTCTGGCCATGTTTTTATTGAAGCTAAACTTAAACAGTAACTAAACTTTTAAACAACTGTGTTTAAAAATGTTGGAAATGTCCTAAAAAGATTTCTT
The DNA here is from genome assembly GCA_900303285.1 of Rhinella marina. Lineage (NCBI taxonomy): Eukaryota > Metazoa > Chordata > Amphibia > Anura > Bufonidae > Rhinella > Rhinella marina. Next base: position 23,932 of record ONZH01003954.1, read on the forward strand.
CTAATATACTTTATTAATGTATTTTGTTTGTTTACTAAAGAAATAGGCAGTAGAACGTGGGCTCTCCTAGGCTCTTTAAAATCACTCCATTAGTACATCGCTGATCAGTGAGAAATAAATCTATTTTAAATGATAAAGAAGGATCCCATGTGTATACACTTTTTGTACAATGTTGAGTGCTTATGATTATCAGAAGTTTTAATAGCTCATCATAGACAATCTCATTTCTGGCAGATATTCCTACCGCCACAGAGTGCTCATGCATGTGTATTCATCTTTAAAGAGAACCTGTCAGCTACATCACGTGCCTGTCTCTCAGATTTTAGCATTGTGTATAATGCATGGTTATGATGTTATTTGGTCATGCTCAACAGTGTAATGATCCAATAGCTTTGCCCGAGCAAAACTCAGGCTTAAGAAAAAGACTTAATAGTTCAGCTCGAGAAGAGTTCAGGCAGCAGGGTGAGGTGGAGAGGGCTGTTTAACCCTTCAGATACGGGCCTGGCCTTGTTTTAAAGTTGTCAATCTCCTTTACATCTGCAGACAAAGCCTTTAAAGGGGCACTATCGCTAAAAAATTAAAAAACATGTTATAAAACATTAAAAATAGTTTTTATATGTATAATTAAGTTTATTACATGTGTATTGTGTTTTGTGTATTTAACATTTTTTTTACTTTATGGGGGCTGCCATTTTCATAGTCACGTGTCTATGTGTCACTGAACGACACATAGACAAATGACTTCCGGTCGTATGTTCCATTCCCAGTGCGGACGGAGCCGACCCTATTGAAAAATCATGGGAGCGCTGAGTATGTGTAAAGCGCAGGCGCTTTACACATAGATAGCCTGCCCCCTCCGGCGCCATGTTATTGAAGACTTCAGTAACATGACACCGGAGGGGACACCCATCACAGCCCCGGAGTCTCCGCTCTCCCATGAGAGCAGAGACCTTGGGGAAGCCGGCAAGGGACCAATCAGAGTGGTCCCTGCCAGCAAGCGCTCCGATTGGTTAGTCTCCGCAGACTAACCAATCGGAGCGCTTCAGTGCTAAAATGCCGCTTTCAGGCTGCGATCTCCACTTGAAGATTGCAGCCTGAAACCAGGTAAGTTGTCTGTGCCCCCCCCTTGTAGTGCCCCCCTCGTGCCTCCGTTGCCCCCCGGTCCTGCCCCCTCCTGCGCTGTATTATATGATGGCAGCGGCTCAGGATCGGAGCCGCTGCCATCAGCAGAGAGTGTGAACTGTAATTACAGCTCACACTCTGCTGCTACAGCTGAAATCGGTGCTGGCACCGATTTCAGCTGTTTAACCCCATGGATGCTGCGGTTAGAAGCCGCCCGCAGCATCCATGGGGTTAAGAGGGAGGAAGCTCCCTCTCTCTTCCATCGGGCCGCTGCTTCTGCAGTGGCTGCGGGCCTGCGGGCCGATGGTTACCATGGCAACCGGACGCTTTACAAAAGCGCCCTGGCTGCCATGTACCTAAGGCTGATCAGACCCTCAGGGTCTGATCAGCCTTAGTGTAGCACTGATACAGTGCGTTGCAATAGATTACTATTGCAATGCACTGTATAGCCATCAAGCCCCCTGGATCTTCAAGATCCAAATGGTTCTTGATAAGTTTAAAAAAATTTGTAAAATGTGTAAAAATAAAGTTACAAAAGTGTAAAAAAAATTAAGTTTTTATAAAAAAAGTAAAAAAAAAGCGCCCTTTTTTCCCCTAAATGAAGTAAAAAAAAAAGAAAAAGTACACATATTAGGTATTGCCGCGTCCATATCGACCGGCTCTATAAAAGCATCACATGGTCCACCCCGCCAGGTGTGCGCAAAAAATTAAAAATAAAAAAAAACTATACCAAAACAGCCATTTTTTATCATCTTGCCTCACAAAAAATGTAATAGCAGGCGATCAAAAAGGCGTATTTACCCAAAAATGGTACCAATCAAACCGTCATTACGTCCCGCAAACAATGAGCCCCTGAGACAATTGCCCAAAAAATAAAAATACTACAGCTCTTTGACTATGGAGACACTAAAACATTTTTTTTGTTTCAAAAATGATATTATTGTGTAAAACTTAAATAAATACAAAAAACTATACATGTTAGGTATCTCCACGTCCGTAACAACCTGCTCTACAAAAATATCACATGAGTTAACCCCTCAGGTGAACACAGTGAAAAAAATTAAATAAAAACAGGGTCAAAACAGCCATTTTTATCACCTTGCCTCACAAAAAATGTAATAGCAGGCGATCAAAAAGGTGTATTTACCCAAAAATTGTACCAATCAAACCGTCATATCGTCCCGCAAAAAATGAGCCCCTACCTGAGACAATTACCCAAAAAATAAAAAAACTACAGCTCTCAGACAATGGAGACACTAAAACATAATTTTTTTTTTCAAAAATGATATTATTGTGTAAAACTTAAATAAATAAAAAAAATATACATGTCCACGTCCGTAACAACCTGCTCTACAAAAATATCACATGAGTTAACCCCTCAGGTGAACACAGTAAAGAATAAAAATAAAAACAGGGTCAAAAAAGCAATTTTTTGTCACCCCATGCCATTTTTTTACAAAAACAATTAAATAATGTTTAAAAAAATGGCGTGGGGTCCCCCCCTTTTTTCCTTCGCCAGCCAGATACAACCAGCAGCGGCAGCCTGGCACTACCAGGGTGGGAAGGGACACGGTTATTGGCCCTTCCCAGCCTAATGGTACCAGCCTGCAGCCGCCCCAGAGCCAGACCCTCAATTTAGAAGGTCCGGTCCTGCGGGTACCTGGCTCTTCCCGGCACCCCTGGTGGCGGTGGGTGCCGAGGTAATAGATGTTGGGGTTAGTGCTGGCCTGCCATACCGGCAAGCACTAAGCCCAGTATTAGTAATCAGGGCCGTCTGTAGATAGCCCTAATTACTAAAACTGTAGTATTGTAAAAAAAAAATACACACACACAAGTATAAAACATTTTATTGAAATAAACACTCCCCCAGACCCCTGTTTGACCATTTTATTAAAAAAAAAAAAAAAAAGCTGGTCCGACGTAGTCCACCGAATCCGACGTAGTCCTCTGCATTCACGACCCTGAAAAATAGAAAACAAACACACAAACACAGACCACTTACCTCTTCCTGCACTGGGATAATACACACATCGATGTCACTGTACAGGGATAATAAACACAGTGATGTCACTGTACAGAGATAATAAACACAGTGATCTCACAGTACAGGGATAACAAACACAGTGATGTCACAGTACAGAGATAATAAACACAGTGATGTCACCGTACAGAGATAATAAACACAATGATGTCACAGTACAGGGATAATAAACACTGCAATGTCACAGTCCAGGGATAATAAGCACAGTGATGTCACAGTACACCTGTGCAAACAAGGCCTGGGGGGCGCAGATAAGGCTAGGGGCTACACTGAAAAGGGCCAGTGGCGCACAGATAAGGGGTAAAGGGCAGGGTCACAAGCAAGGTCCGGGGGGGGGGGAAGGTGGGGGGGTGAGGGGTGCCAGGGTGGCGCACACAGGGGGCAGCAGAGACAAGTAGTAGTAACGCACAATGAAAGAGTTTCTCAGATCAAACTCAGTCATACACTACCACCCTAACTCTGCTACCTGTCAGTGGAGAAAATCCCTGTGGTGGAGGAATAATCAGAATCACAATTGGAAATAACATTGATGACTGTGCCTCCTATGCTATCACACTGCAGACCACAACAAGATGGCCGCTGGACACTGTATTGTGGAAGACAATCTCTTGTTATCAGATAAGCAAGTAAGAGCAGCGGGATGTCACAGGAGGTGTAAATAGCCAGATAACACTTTACAGCACTGGGCTACAGACGTGCTCCGCAGTTGTGCTCCCCCTGCTGGTCAACATAGGAAGTTCTACACAATTATTATGAATTTTTTCAATATTTCCTTTATTGGTAAAAAAAAAATATAAGCACAAAAAATTCTAAAACTTACATTGCATGTTTTAACATTTTAGATATATTTCTCATTTTTGACGACAGTTTTTTTAAAATCCAGCTTGGGAGTGATAGCAGCTGAAAATGAAAACAAGTTTCAGCTGCTTTTACTCCTGGACCAATTTCTAAAGGCTATATCTCCCTATAGCAGCCAATGTTTTGATCCAAATTGTGTTTTAAAGCTTAGATTATCAACTTTCAATCTACAGAGCCTGAGATATACAAGGTTAAATCAGCCCCCCCCCTTTTGCTGGCTGTGATCTCTGCCAGCCTGAAGGAGGGAGGGAGCAAGTTGCAGGGTGGAAGAACAAAACACCCTCTCTCAAGACCTCAGGGGGAAACTAACATGTACTTCTGTGCATGCTACCTATCCACTCTCCTCCATCAATCAGAAAACATACTTGCAATGTCACATATGGGGGTCTTTTTTTTTATCCAGGAAAGAAGTGAGAAGATGAGTCCTTGCCCATCTAATCATCCCTCTGCATTCTATTAGGTCATGTATTGACATCTTGACCTAGACATTTATCAGCATTTTGGTCACGGCCTCAAATAAGTCACACGTTCTGGGTTTTGGAATGCAGTGACCTAAAAACAGATTATTTTGTAAAAACAAGTATTTTTATTGTGCAAGTAACATAACATAATAAAATATAATATAATATATCAAGAGAATGCCAAGAGTGTGCAAAGCAGTAATCAAAGCAAAAGGTGGCTACTTTGAAGAACCTAGAATATAAGACGTATTTTTAGTTGTTTCACACTTTTTTGTTAAGTATATAATTCCACATGTGTTTATTCACAGTTTTGATGCCTTCAGTGTGAATCTACAATTTTCATAGTCATGAAAATACATTAGTGAGCCAATAGTAGCCTGGTCACATGACCCTTATCAGCCAATAGAAGCTCACAGGCAGTCTCCACACACCAGGTTTCTATGACAACCTAGCCAGTTCACTGCTGTAGGTCTGCATTAAAGAGGCAGAGCACTGTGGATGACAATGGTACAGGGGTATTTCGGTTACCATAAATATAACTTATGTTTTAGACTAATTCATCATCAATCATTACCTCATATAATGTAAATTTCACATATTTACCATTCAGTAGTAATAAAAGATGTTTTCTTCCACTGCTACCCACCTTCCTCCCAAATTACTATGGCATCGACCTGTAATTCAGGCCACCGTCAAAAGAAGGACTTAAAAGCACCACCCCCAGATCCCACTAAGTCACGCCCCTGACTCAGTCAGGTCACGCCCCTTCCATGCCGCATTTGACCGGGATTAAAAATATAGGTAAAAATCACCTTCTGTCAGCTGCAGAGGTGGGGGGGGGTGACTTTCTCCTTGCACAGTGCTGCTGCTGAGAGTGAGCTGTTCAAAAGGACATCCCTGTGTCCATCCAGGCCCTGCGCATGACAGAGGACAGGGAGTCTGAAAGCCAGACTGTCCAGCCTAAAACAAGACCTCTGGCCACCCTAGGGGCAGGCTGATGTTAGGGTGGCCAGATGTCCAGCTTTAGGCTAGACAGTCCAATTTTTTTGGCTACCTGTTCTCCGTCCGATGCAGTGCCTGAACAGACACAGGGATGTCCACCCTTTCAGTAGCTCACACTCAGACAGCTTCTCCTCCGTGTCTTAACGGAGCCAGGGGGGCGTGGCCTCATGCTTAGTGGTGTGTCTTCATGGGAACTGGGGGTGCTGTTTCACGTTTGGGGGAATGGCCGGTGAGGTCTGGCTTTCTGGGGTGAAGACAGTGGCCACTCTAGCTGCTGTGGAGGTCACAGTTAAAGGGGCGGGCTGCTGTAGAGGTCATTGTTAAAGGGGTGGGCTGCTGTAGAGGTCACTGTTAAAGGGGCAGGCGGCTGTAGAGGTCATTGTTAAAGGGGCGTGCCGCTGTAGAGGTCACTGTTAAAGGGGCAGGCAGCTGTAGAGGTCACTGTTAAAGGGGCGGGCTGCTGTAGAGGTCACTGTTAAAGGGGCGGCCTGCTGTAAAGGTCACTGTTAAAGGGACTGGCTGCTGTAGAAGTCACTGTTAAAGGGGCGGGCTGCTGTGGAGGTCACTGTTAAAGGGGCGGGCTGCTGTAGAGGTCACTATTAAAGGGGCGGGCGGCTGTAGAGGTCACTGTTAAAGAGGCGTGCCGCTGTAGAGGTCACTTTTAAAGGGGCTGGCCGCTGTAGAGGTCACTGTTAAAGGGGCGGGCTGCTGTAGAGGTCACTGTTAAAGGGGCGGGCACTGTAGAGGTCACTCTCGATATCTTTTAACCACACACACACCCAAACAGTAAATTAAATAAATTAAATATACCCGGGCGAAGCCGGGTCCTTCAGCTAGTTGCTGATAAAAAAGGAAGTTTTAATATATGCAAATGAGCCTCTAGGAGCAACAGGGCCGTTGCTGTTACACGTAGAGGCTCTGCTCTCTCAACTGCCACCCCATCTCCCTTTTGATTGACAGGGCCAGGCAGTGAAAATATCATCACCTGAGTAGAGAGGGTACAGAAGTTGCTGAGAGATCAGAGCTTCTAGATTTAATGGTGAGTCGAGCGTACAGAACAAATACATACATTAGACTCCATCACCATACCTCCCAACTTTTGAAAATTGCAAAGAGGGACAATTTGTGCGGCGTGCATCACGGCAGTTTTTTTCATACTAGGCCACACCTCTAACTCGGCCCAAAACATAATTACTAGAGCCCCTGCGGCAATTTTTTTCTTGCTCTTCATTGTCCATATAAATATTAGCACATAAGTCATCAGATTATAGATATTTTGAGGTCCAAATTGCACCAAATAATGAAGTTCTGGTCTAATTTATAGGTCGAAACCATACAGACACTTTAGTAAGAGCAATTTAGTAAATTTATTAATGCACATTTATGCATTCATTCCCCAGGTCATAAAAGGGATATTTAAGGATCAAAGAGGGACAGAGGGACTTGGGTCAAAAAGAGGGACACTTGGGAGGTATGCATCACAACGCAGGACGCACTCTGCATGGACTAAACTGTGGTTTCACAACGGCTGGAGGGCCACAGGATGCAGACCACTGCCCTAAATAAAATAAAAATGCAGTATTTAGAAAAGGTCCTCTTGTGTGAACTTCCATTATATTCAGCCGCAGTTATAGGAGCAACACCCAGCTTTTCAAATAGCCAACATGGTGCAGACATTTGTACTGGGACTAATTTCTTCCAGTCTCTCTTCTCTCCAGTCATCAGTGTAAAACTGGAATTCTATTCCTAACACAGGAAAAACAGACAAGAACTTGCAATGTGCTATAGTATGCCAGATGACTTGCTTATCATCAGTAAGCATCTAGACTGCATGTAATATAACAGAATAATCATTCCATTTGAGCGAATATCTGCAAAAATAGGTGAACTCTAAAGCCTGTATTACACTGCACAATTTGTTGGTAGATAATCGCTATTACATGCAGCGATCTCCTCCACAGCATGAAGAGGTGTGATCGTTTTCCGACAGCAGATTGATATTAGACACCATGATCTGCTGCCTGCAAACAATACTCTTTTAACATGTCAAAAGATTTGGATTGCCCGATACATTGGGCAATCGGCAGCAGTATTAAACTGCAAGATCATCTCTAACCAGATTATCTGCCAAAAAATTGGGCAGTGTAATAAAGGCTTAATACTCAGGTCATTTCTGTATCAGCATTTCTGTTTTCTGTTGCATGATAGGAACAAAATAACAGCAAGGACAAATCTATCACGACAGACACCATACTGGGCTTTGTCTGGTTCATTAAAAAATGTCAAGAGTTTTTCCTCTAGAGCAGAGGAAAAACTGTTGACATTTTTAATACAAACCAATTAGAAAAAAATACCCACAAAGATGGCCAATGCTTATTGAACATCTCTGTCCATTTTGTTAAAGATAGAAAATGCCCTATTGTTGGTCGCAAATGTGGACCACGCAAATAAAAAAACGGATGCAATACGGACTTCATTTTTTATTTTGCGGATCCACGGACCACAAAATACATACTGTCATGTGAACGCACCCCTATACTGTGCAGCATGTCTTTTTTTTTTTTTTCAATGGCAGCCATATGTAACTGTATGGCACGCAGCTACATACCAGCCAGCGATAAATCCGACATACTGTATGTCCAACAGTTTTTCCCTGTGTGTACACTTACTTAGAATGTACATTTGGTGAAAGCACGGATTCATACTATATAATCACCACACATATTACTTATTTATGAATTACTCCCATCTCTCAGAGGCTTTTGGCATCCTTACTTCTGCTGGGAAGAAATATGTATGTAATTTAATCTCTGCACACATATTAGTTCCCACATTTGAGACTGTAGACAATCTAGCATGTGTAGACTAGCACTAATGAAGCTAAGTACAGGATAAAAACTGCTCATTAGCATCCATACCAGCTTTTATGAGGGTGCCCATCCAGCAGCTGTATGTTGGCACACACTAAAGAAACATAGCAGCTCACTGGTATCTGTGGGCACTGACTCACAGCCAGATCCATCATCTCCGTGCAGGTCTGTCATCTTCTCCTGAGTCCACCTCACAGGCTGCTTGTTAAGTTGGATTTCTGCTTGACAGCACACAAAAGAAGGCGGAACTACGTGGCTTCACTTCAATAGCACATCTCAGCTTTCCTGCAAAGAGCACCAGCACAGGGAGGTAGTCACAGGGGTCCTGATGTCCATGCAGGGTGCAGGGCAGGGCAGGATTCCCTGAGCCTCCTCTAATCATATACTGTACATAGTCCTCCCTGCCAGCCTTCTTATCCTTCAAAGATGGCACACTGACTGATCCTACAATGAGAATATTCCCTGGCAAATGGCTGAGAATAAAGATCTGCAAGAAGAACACTTTCCTGCTTCTGCTCTTCTGGGCTTCTTGCTGGATTCTCGGGAGCACTTTTCTGTTCCTCCACAGGAGTCTGTTTTCAGGTCGCTGCACTGATGAGGAGAGTAAGAAGATCCTGGCAGGACTGGTATGTAACACACTGGTGCCCACACCTGAGGATGGTACATCTCACTTATTATGCAGAGCTTACCTATGGGAAGTCCATTTAATGCCTGACATATAGGAACTTGCTGCAAACCCTTTGGAGACTCTGATATTGGCTCAGCCTCCCCCAAATCCCTCAACTTATATATGTTATATGTATTAAGTTATCCTTTACCTAGAGACAGTGTCTTCTCTGATTGACTCATGACATATGATTTGTAATGGAGATAGGCTGAACATATCCTGCCAATATCGATACCAGTGTTACCATCAAAGCATTGTATAACTCTAACAATTACTAGTATCTATATATTATCTATCTATTTATGTATCTACCTGTCTATCGATCTCTTGTCTATAACTGTTTTGTATCTGTCTATATCCATCAATCACTATTATCTATCTATCTATCTATACCTATTTTATATGTCTACCTCTATCAATCAATATTTATCTATCTGTCTATCTATATCTTGCGTGTAACTGTTTTATATCTGTCTATATCTATCAACCACCATCTACCTATCCAGTATCTAATATCTATATATCAATCATCTATCTATCCATATATATAGTGACATATCTCGGTCAGTTATTTAGTTATTATTTCTAGTAATTGTTAGAACTACTAGTTATTGGGCAGCGTTTATACTTATTCAATGTTTCTCCACAACCTGCCATTGACAAGCCAGGGCAGGATGTCATTGGGCAGTGTTTCCAATGCATATGGCAGGTGGACATTATTCCTGTTTGTTTTTATTATTTTTTTGATGCAATTTTCTAAAAACCACAAGTTATAGCTGTGTTTCCTTGTATTAATACAGATAACTATAAAGTCTTGTTTAGTTAAGGCAGAGCAGTTGCACAAAATGAACACTAGATGGCACTTTAGAGCCCCAGGACACAGTTGGAGAAGTTTATATATAATAAAGTGGGGTTGAAGGTTAAAAAAAAGACATTTATAGGGTTAAACAGTTTTTTTTTTTTTTTAATTATTCTTGCAACTTTGGCCTTTCAACTTCAGTATGCAGGGGCCACAAGTAAAGTGAAGGTTGCCCAGAATTGATTTCACTTGCAGTCTCTTTTTCATGCACCTCTGTTGGAACAGGGATGGTTAGCTTAGCTGCATATTTTTGGAAGCATATGGGAATAGACATATTTCACTTGTGTAGAGGAAATAGATCCCAAGGCTCTTTATAGAAGTTGATTACAGCTCATGAATATTACCCGAATTAGGACCAGATGGTTCTCTACATGCTGGGATATCGGTACAAGATTAGATACTGGTAGATTTACTGATAAATGGAGTTTTATGGAGATCACTACCTCATGGGTGATGCTATTTATTATACTCGGTGATGGCTGCCCGGGAGCCTCTGCTTCATTAGCGCACAGCAATGACAAGTAACTGCAGCTTAGAGCTTGTGTACACAACCATATTCTTGGTCCACATTCGCTTTGCATTTTTGGCGGATTGCATGTGGACTCATTTCTATGGAGCTGCAAAAAAATTCTGAAATCACACAGAGGTCATCCATGTTCTGTCCACATCTGTGCAGCTGGTCTGCAAATCGTAGAACATGTCTTTTTCTCTTGTTTGTTTTGGACAAGAATAGTCATTTCTATAACAGGGACCAAAGAAAGTGTGGGATACACCGGGCCAGTATCCGTAATGTGCAGATCCACAGTTTGCAGACTGCAAAATACATTGGGTCATGTGCATGTAGCCTTAGTAGGATTGTTGTAGGTTTACACTTCAGTATGTTCACAAGGCTTCAGAAATCAACTATAAACCAAAGCTGGCCATGAAAATATTATCACGCCTGGTCCTGTCAAAGTGTAGAGGGTGTGGCAGTTGCAGGGAGAGCAGAGCCTCTAAGTGTAATGGTAACACACCCGTTGCTCCTAGAAGCTCATTTGCATATATAAAAACTTCATTTTTCTCAGCAATGCAGGCATATATGAACATGGGACCAACACAGATGTCTTCAGCTGCCAAGAGCACATGTAACAGGTCAGCCAGTGTCATAGAGACAAATCTGCTGACAGATGCCCTTTAAAAACACAGGTTGGAAGACATTTTATGAATAGGCAATGGGGGTTTATAATTATGCATATTTTAACAGTTCACTTGCCTATAGCAAATAATCAGTGATTTTATTAACTCTACCACAACCACCTTCAGAAGATGCTAATCACAGAACCTGATCCATTATCAGGAAAAATGTGCAATAGCTAAGGAGAATATAGCCAAAGAAATCACAGAAAAGAAAAAATAACCCTCAAAAAACGTAACTTTTATTAATACAATTAACAGTTTATAGATTAGCGTGAGTTAGGGACAGCTTGGAAGACAATTGCTGTTGTCAAGGCGGCTATTCCACTCCCTATAAGTTTTTTAGCGCTGTATTATGGAGGGCCACGTTTTGATCCTTTCAATCGTATTAATAAAAGTTAAGTCTTTGAGGTTTTTTTCTTTTCTGTAGAAGTTCAGAACATGAGCAGCTATGGCCGCTGCCCTGGTCCATGTCGTCCAGGTTAGTGTTCACTATGCTTTGTGGACTTCATTAACATTTTGTAATATAATGAGTTTATCATATATGGGTATACTTTTATCTTGAGTGTTTATTTTGCCTACTAAAGCTGGTTCTCTATGGGTTCTACACTAGCTAAATGCACTAGTCACATTGAGACAAGCATGTTAGCACTGGTGGACCGAATGCATAGCCAACAATAGAACTCCATAGCTGGAACAAATAGGCTTTGTGCTTTCACGGAAAATCTAATTGCTATTCAAATGCCAAATAAAAAAAATAAAAAAAAGACAACTTCTATAAATTAGAACAATTTATGACATTACTTTCCCACAGTCACTGATAGGTGAGGAATGAGAAGTCAGGGTCAGTTGAGGGACGTCCATTGCTCTTTATGCAAACAACACGACCAGCATTGTACCCGACCTGACGCAGTCAGTGAAGCGGATTACTGACCCCCCCCCCCCCGCCCCCGCCTCCGACGACTTGTAATACTCATCCAGTTGATCAGCTAAGTACCTTGTTGTTAGTAGTCATAAGTCTACATTATTTCTAAACTACATACTATACATGACTAGCATTGACAGTTTTTGGTGGAAGAAACCTGCACAATATTATAAGGCACATTTTCCCACCACATTGTCCCAGATTTAATAATCCTAAAGATGGCGTAAGCTTAGACTGGTTGTCTAGACCAGATTTATCAGTGGCTCACGCTGGATGATAAATATGGGATAGACACTTTTCTCTGTCTCTATACCCATTATTGGTTGGCTTACTTTGAGACAGGTTTTATGACAAAATTGTGGAACCATGTGGTGCAAAATGGTGCATATTAGGTTCTGCCCTTTCCTGTGAAGCCCCATCCCTTCTCAAGCATGTCGGGGAAAAACTTTAGAAACCAAAGGGAGGGGGGAGATTTATTAAAACTTGTGTAAAATACCACTGGCTTAGTTGTCTGTAGCAACCAATCAGATTCTACCTTTTATTTTCCGAAGGAGCTGTCAAAAATGAAAGGTGGAATCTGATTGGTTTCTATGTGTAACTAAGCCTGTTTTGTATCAGTTTGCAGCACTTTTTAGACAGATTTTTGGTTCAGACACATTAGTAAATGTGAGCTACTGACTTCAGTAACAGAACACTAAACGTTTTGGGTGTAATAGTGGTTAATAATTTGTGATGTTACTGCCGAAGGATAAGAAAGCAATAGAATAGTTAAGAGTATGTTAGCTAAATGGGAAGAAATCATTTGTATTATCAAAGGTTTGTGTTTGGCCTGAAGCAGGAATAATGTGAAAGTAGCAGATTTACCTAATTTAGCACAGGCTGTCAGTTTAGTATCTGCACATTTTTCTTGTTAGCTGTGACCAGGCTGATTTCACTTCAGGAACTGCCGGCAGGTAGAAATCTAAACTTCGGAGGACTGGAAGTTATTGTTTATAAGGTCTCACTATACAACTATTCATTTAAAGCCGAAATCCATGTAGACATTACATTTGTGGTAATAGTAGACAATCTCTAACCCTATGGCACATACATACATGTAGTTATTTTCTCTACTGTTGTACCCCTATGATTAGCACCTCTCCCCACGGCTTATGTAATGGCCAAACAGTGTCATGTATCTGTGTAATACAGAATTATTACCAGTGTATATTAGGCTATTTCCACACCACATTTGTCTAGTATTGATTTTTCTGTACTTCTGAAAGAGCAGTTGAACTTGTCACATTGAAAATGCTGTCCCGTCTGCAGGCTGCATGTTATAGAGCAGTTGGAACTCAGGATATAAATCTGTAGATCTGTAGGAAAAGACTCCTTGCATTTCATTTATTTAGATCTCTGCTCATTCTGGGCTTAAGAGTCCAGTGGGCGGTCCTACTCAGTGATTAACACTCTTCCTGTATGTGCATACTGAGATAGCTGTCACAGCGTAGGACCGCCCACTGGACTCCTGAGCATAGCAAGACCAGAGGTTTCGGTCAATGTATAAGGGCTCATGCACACGAATGTATTTTTTTTCCGTTTCTGTTCCGATTCTTTACAGGTCCGTATGCAGAACCATTCACTTCAGTGGGTCTGCAAAAAGAAAAATGGAAATGGCTCTGTGTGCGTTCCGTTTCTGTATGTCCGCATGTCCATTCTGCAAAAAAATAGAACATGTCCTATTCTTGTCCGTTTTGGGGACAAGGACAGGCATTGTTACAGTGGATCCGCAAAAAAACTGATGCAATACAGATTTCACACGGATGTCATCCATTTTTATCTTTGCGGATCCCTGTTTTGCAGACAGCAAAATATATATGGTCGTGTGCATGAGCCCTTACACTTTATACTCACAAAATTACATGAATCTGGTCAGCTCCTCCTGCCTTGCAGATTAGATTGCCTTAGCGACTTTTAAGGACATTATTGTGACATAAGAAATCTATGGTTGTATTACAGTATATATTGTATAGGGGCATCCCTTATTAGTATACAGATATATAGGTCTGACAAATACTAAAAAATGATGTGAAAAAAGCCTTACTGGTATAGGCACCAATAGAAGTAGTCATTGGCTACTGAGCAGGGGGAGGAATGGAAATGCAAGGCGATGGAAAGTACAGAAGGGGGAGGGGTAGAAAACACCTAGGAGCAAGGTTGCTTTATTACTGTATGACTCGACCTAAAGTAATGTTGCAAGATTTACTTTTAATATACACCTCGTACTTTGCTCTTTATCCCCTCAAATTATACTTTCAAATATAATCCAAACCATAATTAGACTTTCACATAAAAAACATAATTAAAATTCTTATATGTGCACAATAGAAATGACATTTTTATTACAAAGAAATTAATTGTGGTATGAAATACAAGGAAACATGAAGAGAATATTAGAAGTTTTCAAAGTTTAAAGTGTTGGTTCACCTTGAAGCTACTTAGCAGACTGTATTATGGACGATATAAGGAAAAAGATTATGCTAATATCATAAAGCCACTCTTCATCTGGGATTTATATCATGCGGGGCAGCTGGGAAACAAACAGACTACACATTAGGGCTCATGTTCAGGCTCTTCATGTCCCCTGCCGCAGGGGGCATGAAGAGGGGGGCATGAAGAGAATGTGGCAGGGCAGGGGGCATGAAGGGAACATGGTAGGGGGCATGAAGGGAATGCAGCAGGGGGCATGAAGAGAACGCGGCAGGAGACATGAAAATAACATGGCAAGAGACATGAAAAGAACATAGCAGGAGACATAAAGAGAACGCGGCAGGAGACACAAAGAGAACGCGGCAGGAGACATGAAAAGAACATGGCAGAGGACACGAAGAGAATGTGGCAGGGGACATTAAGAGAACATGGCGGGGCCGTGAAGAAAATGTGGCAGGTGGCATGAAAAGAATGTGGCAGGGAGCATGAAGAGAATGTGGCAGGGGACATGAAGAGAATGTGGCAGGAAACATGATGAAAATGTGACAGGGGGCATGAACAGACTGTGACAGGGGAAATGAAGAAAATGTGACGGACATGAAGAGAATGTGGCAGGGGGCATGAAGCAAACGTGGCAGGGGGCACAAAGTGAACGTAGCAAGGAGCATGAAGAGAATGTGGCAGGGGGTGTATAGAGAACGTGGCAGGGGTTGTGAAGAGACCGTGACGGGGGCATAAAGAGATTGTGGCAGGGGGCAAGAAGAGAATATGACGGGGGCGTGTAGAGAAAGTAGCAAGGGGCGTAAAGAGAACATGACGAGGGACATGAAGAGATCGTGACAGGGGACATGAAAAGAACGTGGCTGTGGGTATAAAGCATTACACAATAGATGGTCCAGCTATGTGACCTCCAGTGCAAAAGCCTATCTTTGCAATCATTCTCCACTTGGTTGGGGGACCACCTTACATTACCTATAGTATATATGTACTGAAGTTATAGTAAGGGGTTGTCCAAAGAGGAAAATCCCCTTAATATAATCTAATAGTAGATTCAAAGTGAACCAAAACTTTAAATATAAATATACACCAAGCAAGTGGCTATTAGAATTTTTAGCTTAATCCTAAAGTGACAAAAAATTGAAATCACAATCTAAAACTTGCTATAAATTATATTTTTTTCTGCTCTAAAACTTAAATTCAGGTGCATTCTCTTCAGCTTTTCAGTTGTACCATAAACAGGAAAAGGTATAGCCCACAGCTATTGAGCTAATGCTTAAGTAATGGATACTGCTCAGTAAGGTCAGAATGGCGGCAGACTTCAGGTGCTAGGTTTTTGTTTTATGTTTTTGTCATTTTGAGTTTAATTACAGGTCTGGGGAACAGAAATCGCACCTTGTCATTCATGTACTACAAAGGTGTAACGTAAGAGGTTAGACATATGTCATACCATACCACAATCAAGATATTGTGCCCCATGTCTGTTATCACAGATGTTATGTGGGCACTGTAGACACAATGCATATTATGTTCTGCATACTGTTTACTGTGTTTTATATCATGCATATTGCGGTCTTTGTCATCACACATCCATGGCTGTATAATATCCTGTAGGTAACAAATCCCTTCACAATGAGCTTGATTTACAGTCCTAATTTATTTCTTTTTAGGCTCCCTCATTCTTGTTGCCTTGCAGAAAAGCACATTAAATGTTGCTATAGGAATATGTTATTTTTATAGAGGGAAGAAGGTAAAGGATGCCAAACATCTCTTGTGCTACAAAACTTGAGGGAAACAAAAGGGAAAAAAATCCAACATGTCCAGTCTCCTGAGATATCATGGGACAGTTGATGGACCTCACCTTAGAACATTGGAATATCCCATCAGAATCAGCAAAAGACTGATTTTATTAGGCCACCATAGGTGACTGCTGCCAAGGCCTTCTCCTTTGGTTTTCATACCTGTAACTCAGAAAATCAATCTAAATTCGGTAAGCAAGGCTAATATTTATATCTCCTTTTATCCTGGCGATTACCCATACAGCCAATGAATTCAACTCTCCAAAAGAATTAAGTGTCAAAGAGGTCTTCAGCAGTTCAGCATTGACGGTCTGTCCTCAGTATAGGTCATCAATATCTGATTGGTGGGGATCAGGCTCCCACCACCCACATCAATTAGCTGTTTGAAGAGGTCACATGTCACATTCATTAGTCACATGGCCTATTTCAAGTGAATGGGCCTGGGCTGCAGTACCAAGCATAGCCACTACACAGTGTTCAGCACTGTGCTTGGTATGCTACGTGGAGGTCACAATGCTCACAGGAGATCTGCTGATTGATGGGGGTGCTGGGAGTCACAGCCCCACCAATCAGATTTTGATGACATGTCCTGAGGATAAGCATTCAATATCGAACTCCTGGAAAACCCTTTAACAACAGTTTCTATAAGATAAGTTAAATGATAAAATTGGATTATTAGTGGGCAGGATAATCAGATCCAGCTGTGAACATGCTTGCACAGGTTGATAGAAGGGACAAGTCGTTTCTATAGTGGAACCAGGAATAGGCAACCGCGACATATCTATTGCTTCCTTATTCAAGAATCCAACCAATTACTGTTTTAACTAGTGGCCTGCTGGCCACGTTACATTTGATTGCCAATGGAGCTGCCACAATTGTTGGAGCCAACAAAAAGCTACTGTACATGGCTAGCTATGCCGTGTAACATGTATCAGACATGAACATAGTCTACTTACTTCAACTACAGTGTTACATAAATGTGGCAGTGCTCAGAAGAGTCCTAAATAAATAACCAAATCTTGGTTTTCTACAAAACAGAGCTTCACACATCATGTTTTTTCAGGTAAGAAGCACCTGTGATCAATTAGACTTCAATGAATTCCTTAGCCAAGATGATATTTTGACAAAACAATACTTATAGCCTTAAATTGGCATTAATCCATGTTGTGCCTTAACGGAGAACTCAGATCAAACAAGTTGGACAACTCATAACATACTGTAGTTATTAGAAAAGTTGTTTAACTTGTATCCTTAGTAAGGCTACTTTCACATCTGCGTTTTTGCTGTCCGGTTTTGAGAATCGGCATGGTATTTCAAAACCACAGCAAAACTATTTCGCTATAATAATACAACTGGCTGCATAAGTTCAGAATGGATCGGGTTGTATTATATCGAAAATGAAGAAACTGTCTAAAAAAATGGATCCAACACTGACTTACAGTCAGTGCCAGATCTGGCTTCTTCAGTTTCCCATGCCGCACAAAAATGCTGCTTGCAGAGATTTTGTGTTTGGCATGGGAACGCAACAAACTGGAATGGAATGCATTTTGGTTCACTCTGTTCCAGTTTGTTCAGTTTTGTCCCCATTGACAACTGAAGTGTTGTTCTGCGGTTTTGAGACCGTCTGGCAGATCTCAAAAACGGACAGCACAATGCAGATGTAAAAGTAGCCTAACTCTTATAAACTCTCATTGTGGATAACACATCTGTGATAAGTAAATAATTTTATGAACTCCTAAAGAGTAAATTATTCATATAGTAACTGGATCTATAGTTTTCTTCTTATATTCTTAAGAAGAATCGTTCACTAATAGATATATCTTTCAAAATAGCCGATTAACTGTAAGATAAGTTATTGAGTGAGAATCTTCTTATGAGCTGAATGAGGTCATTGACTTCTAGTGGTTAATAACCACAGAATGCCATAAGATGATACACAAGCAGTCACACATGCCCGACCACTCGCCATCATAGTCACATGCCATTACCTTACACTGTTGTTTATCTGAATATTGCAGTAGGTTGTCTCTAGCTCATTGCAATAAAAATTGCAGCAAAATGATATTCTATACTCTATTGATCAGAGAAGCAAATCATTTACAAGCAGACTACAAAAGAATGTTTACCTGCCCAAGGCCTCCTCCACAGCAGTAATGGTACAACTCAGCAAAAGCCATGCTTATGGAATATTCTCCTCAATACTTTTATGATCCATTTTTGTATATTAATATACAGTATCTGTCTCTGCATATTTTTGTGCCAAAGTATTTGATTCTGAGAAAGAAAACGAAAAGTACACTATTTAAAGTATACAAAAGTATGTGGACCCCCTCGTCATTATTGAGTTCAGATGTTTCAGCTATGGTCATTGCAAACAGGTGCATGAATTACATAGCTATGCATTTTGCAAAGACAAACATTGGCAGTAGTATGGTTCATACTGAAGAGCGCAGTGACTTTAAAGTTGTTGTCCAAATAGTTTTTATTGATGACCTATCCTTAGAATAGGTCATCAATATCAGATCGGCGGGGGTCTGACACCCTACACCCCCTTCTTTCAGATGGTTGAAGAGAAGGTGCGCTGTGCCAGCACTGCCTTCTCTTCATTGTTTACCTGCTCACCTTCGCAACAGCAGCAATGACTAGGTGTAACTACAAGAAGCTACGGCTCATTCCTATTCAAGATTATATGTCATTTTACAAACACATTGGTCAATAATCCAAAAAGTGGCCAACCCCTTTAAATGAGACAAGGTTGTTCAGGAACTTGAGAGTCTAAACAGACCGCTGACTTCCACCCCACTGAACACCACAAAAGGGCCCCAATTTCATATTAACACCAATGGTTTCGGAATGTGATGTGATTTTATATGTATCCTTAGTACACACAAGGAGACCTTAAATATATTTAGGCAAGACCTAGAATACAATCACCTAGAAACAAAAAAGGGTTGGCTCATCTAACACATTGGTGCCATATCACTAGGATATGCCACTATTGTCAGAGAGGTGCAGGCCCCACCTCTGGGACCCACACCTATTTCTAGAAAAGGGCCCCTAAAGTGAACAAGTGCACAAGCGCAGCCACTCTATTCACTTCACTTGGGAGGGCCAAAAATTGCTGGGGGCCAGCTTGGCTTCTTCTGAAACTCCCATAAAGGTACATAAAGAGGTGGCCATGCTTTCTAGTCACTTCTATGGGAGTTTTGGAAATAGCCGAGCACGCTCGATTGGCTCTTTTTGGAACTTACATAGAGGTGAATGAAGAGCACTCCATACATGCTTTGTGCACTTCTATATATACTGACATTGGTGGCATGTCCTAGCGATAGACAACCAATGTGTGAGATGGGTCAACCCCTTTAAGTTAACATGAAATGAAAGTTCATCTTCATCAGTTTCTGATCTTCAGTGAAATAATGAATCCAGTGGTCCTATGTATTGATCACACCCATAAGAGTTCAGTTTTAGAATTAGCTTTAGTGCCACTAATTATCAAAGTATATCTTACTTTCTTACATTTATTATGATTAAATGACCTTTATTGACAACTGTAAAACAGTTTCTGAATCTCAAAGTTACACTTAGCTTTTAATTTGATTGCTTAAGTAACTATTGCACTGCCAGGAATGATAAGCTGACACATCTGCTGTAATAAGTACCGCATCTCTGCATTATTAAATTGTGCAACTAAACCCATACAGTGGGCTATGTACTTTAACTGGATGATGACTGTTGCTATTTTAGGTGTTCATGATCTTTAATTTTGTTCAGTATGTGTATTATGCTTTTATGTAGTCACACCACTTGTTTTTTTACAATCCTTTTACTGAACTCTTATTTCTGTGCCCTGCCACCTATTTGGCCCAAACTAGTGTATGACACACTAAAGAGGCATTAAATCTATAAAAAAAACCTGCTATGTGTACCTGTACAACCATTTTATTGCTTCAATGCATCTAGCAAAAAAAATAAAAAATTTGTGTGGGCCACAGCACCAACCCAGCCCTACTTTCAGCTTTACTGGCCTTTCATTGCTACTAAGCATATACAGTGCCTTGCGAAAGTATTCGGCCCCATGGAACTTTTCAACCTTTTGCCACATTTCAGGCTTCAAACAAAAAGATATAACATTTTAAATTTGGATACCAAAAGATCAGTCTTCTCCTTGTTTGAGATGAAAGTTTAGAGGGATGGCCGGGTCTTGGTAGATTTGCAGTGGTCTGATACTCCTTCCATTTCAATATGATCGCTTGCACAGTGCTCCTTGGGATGTTTAAAGCTTGGTAAATCTTTTGGTATCCAAATCCGGCTTTAAACTTCTCCACAACAGTATCACGGACCTGCCTGGTGTGTTCCTTGGTGTTCATGATGCAGAACCCTGAGACTATCACAGAGCAGGTGCATTTATACGGAGACTTGATTACACACAGGTGGATTCTATTTATCTTCATCAGTCATTTAGGACAACATTGGATCATTCAGAGATCCTCAATGAACTTCTGGAGTGAGTTTTCTGAACTGAAAGGAAATGGGCCGAATAATTTTGCACGCCCAACTTTTCAGTTTTATTATTACAAAAAAAGTTTAAATGATCCAATAAATTTCATTCCACTTCACAATTGTGACCCACTTGTTGTTGATTCTTCACCAAAAATTTAAAATGTTATATCTTTTTGTTTGAAGCTTGAAATGTGGCAAAAGGTTGAAAAGTTCCAGGGGGCCGAATACTTTCGCAAGGCACTGTAGGAGAGTACAGCAATAAATACCTCTTACAACCAGTGATGTTTCCTCTTTCCTTATCTTCTCCATTTGTCACAAAACACCATGGAGACATCTTTCAGCCACATTTTCAGAGTTTGCAGACCGCTTAGGTTCCTCACTTTTTCATCCTCCTCCCCCCTTCTCAATAGAAACTTCATATCCTGCTAATACCACCAATACTGTGCTCACTGTGCTCCTCAATCTCATAAATACTATATTGTAGAATAAATAACCCCAGTAGGAATAATGCCCCCTATGATTCCCCCAGTAATACAGTAATAATGCTTTTTATAGTGCCCCCTAGTAATAATAATGTCCCCTATTGTGCCTTCTGCAATAATAATGCCCCTATTGTGACCATAGTAATAATAATGGCTCCACAGTGCCCCCAGTAATAAGAAAAATGCTCCCTATAGTTCCCTTAGTAATAATAATGACACCTAAAATGCTCCTATAGTGACCCCAGTATTATTAATGCTTACTATAGTGCCTCCGGCAATTATATAATGCCTCACAATTCTGCTTCCAGTATTAAAAATTCCCTCATAGTGCCGCCAATAAAGCACTTTATAGTGCACCTAGTTTTAAAAGTAATGTCCCCTATAGTTCCCACAGTATGAAAAATGTCCCAAGTACCTCCAGTAATAATCTCGTAGTGATCCCAGTATTAAAAATGCTCACATAGTGCCATAGTGTTAAATATCTCCCCATAGTGCCTCCAGTAATGCCTCCTATAGTGCTCTGTATTAAAAATGCACCCTCTAGGGCCCCCAGTATTATAGATGTCCCCATTGCCCCAGTAATGCTTCCTATAGTACCAACAGCATAAAAATGCCCCATAATGCTCTCCTACTGCAGAGATAAATATAAGACCTGGAGTAATCTTCCATTATCTGTTTCTGGCAGAATCAATCTTATCAAAATGATTGTATTACCTAAGTGTTTATATATACTTGAGCATGCACCTTATATAGTTCCTAAAGCATTTTTCCAACAACTAAATTCCCTAATATCTACGTTTGTGTGGGGAGCGAACAGACCTAAACTGTCAGTTGCCATGTTATGTCGCCCTAAGGCAAGGGGAGGAGCGTCTTTGCCTGACTTATACTTTTATTATTTAGCGGGACAGCTGCGCTACCTCCGATTCTGGTTGTCGCCATCTGACCCACTGCCCAACTCAGAGGCACACCTTGCCTTATATTTGAATCTGCCCTCGTTATGGCCAGTTCTGGAGAAACCGCAGTTATTTGAGGGGCCGTTGCTGCCAGTTCATAGGGTTGCGCTTCAGGTGTGGGAGGCCTGCAAGACTATACATGCATTTCAGGGGATAGTGGCGGAGACTCCCTTATGGGATAATCCTATGTATCCAGACCTTTTATCATCCGAAAATGCGAACTTTTGGAAATCCAGTGGCGTTTCCGCGTTGGTGGACTTGTATCAGGATAATGTTCTTAAAACATTTGAAGACCTACGAAGTGGGCATGATTTGCCCCAAACCGCATTTTATAAATATTTGCAATTAAGACATACCCTCCAGGTTTATTTTCCTACTCCTCAAACGCAAATATCAGCATATCCATTAATAGGGGTGATCCGCTCCCAGGGTCCTCGTGGATTTATTTCTGCACTATATACTCACCTATTGAATGTTAAATTGCAGTCCGCATCGCTGCCTGTACTGGACAAGTGGAGGATCATGGTCCCAGACCTCGAGGAAGAAGAGATAGGGGACATTTTGGAATCACCAATCTTGGTGTCGCCGGCTGTTAATAACAAGTTTATACAGCTATGTATTATTCATCAAAGCTACTTAACTCCCACGTGACTATACAAAATGGGTAGGCTTTCACATACTAGATGCCATAGGTGTCAAGAGGTGGGAGCTAATTTTTGGCATATGATATGGGCCTGTTCATATATCCAAAACTTCTGGGGTGAAGTCACCACTTTCCTTAGTAATCTCCTGAATCTCCCGGTTCCCAAGACGTCGCGTGTATGCTTGTTTGGAATCCTGGATGATGCTACATATTCTCATTACACTGGAATATTTTTGAGGGAGACTCTGTTTCTAGCCAGGAAGGCGATTGCACTTAGATGGATGGAAGACAGGAGCCCTACTGTTTCCCAATGGAGGCAGCTAGTCAACACCGTAGTCCCATATGAATACATAGTATTTAAAAATAGGGGTCGTATCCCCAAATTCTTCGAGGTCTGGGGTCCCTGGTGCTCTTCTTCACAAACTTTGTCATCAATGCATATCATACGAAATGCTATTGCAATGGCTACTTGATTTTCATGCATTATATGTATCTGTATCACTTGCCTGTGCCCATATGCCTGCACTTTGCTTCATACTGCTGTACCGAAATGTAATGATCTTTGCACTTTTTGAAATGTACTTGTTTTGGAAATGTACCTGCAGGACTGCGTCCTGTATGAAGAATTGCACTACTTGTTTATTGATATTTGTTCAATAAAACGAATTAAAAAAAAAAGCCCCATAAGCCCATAGTAATGCTTCCGATAATATAAATCTAATACTCACCTAAGTTCCCTTCCATGGAGCTGTCTGTGTCCCAGTGTAGGCAGTCACAATGATATCATTGTGTTATCTGTGTCTCAGCACAGACAGTTGTGATGACATAGTCGCACTACCACAGACACCAGTGATGATGCCATTGATTTGTGACCACCTGCAATAGTCTACTGCTTCATAAGCTTCAGGCCTAAGAAGGTGAACGACAGGGCAGGACAGATCAGCTCCTGTGCCTTGCCGCAGTAATCAGCTGTATAGCAGATTGCATTCAGGAGGGCATCTGTGGCCTATGGCTGGGCACATAAGTACCTAGCTTTGGGAGTACCTAACTCTGGGAGTGCCAGATTGTTATGTAACTGGCCAGCATCTGTGTGGATGGATTGTGTGGCCTCTGAGAATTGACCAAAACAGAAATCTCCTGGGTAAGCTCTATAGTCACACTATGTTTCAGACTTTTTTAACACTATTTGCACAAACATTTTTGCGCAAGTGGTGTTTCTCCGCCGTCCTAGACACTTTGCTGAAAAGGGGTGTGGTGAGGCCTAGGCCAGCGGTCCCAGCAAATTTATTTTTTTTACACCAGCTTTCTGGCCTAAAGACTGAACTTTATGCCAGCTAGGGGTTGGTATAGATTTCAGTTTGGGTGCACCGACTGCCGCAGCTGTGCTTTATTTATGATAAGGAGTGAAACTCATCATAAATTAGGCACAGCCTCAGGCAGCGCACGGGGATGTTGTAGACCAGCGTAAAATTCTGGTTTATGATAAATTCCCCCCCAATATATTTACTTGTTTGTAACCTGAAATTATATCTATAACCTGACAGTAGGAGATATAACTATATATAACTATGTTTAATATTCATGTTTCCTATTTTTTTTCATCTTCCTCTTGTAGTGTTATGATTACAACAGCAGAGCTGTGACCGGAGACCTATGTGAAGATCTTTGTGTGACTGACAAGCTGATGTATAAGCACTGTCTTTACTACCAACGGGGTAAAAAAGTTCTGCAAGCTGACTGGCAAGGCACACCAATCATCCTGAAATCCAAAAATGATGCCTTTTCCAAATTCCAAGCACCTCTGTTCTTGGATGAATCTGATGCTCAGTCTCTTACAGACACAGAACTTCTTGTGATGGTAGCTGTGGAAATTAAAAATACTCTGGGTTTGGACTTACCAAACAGCACCTTACTACCTCTGTGGCCTGAAAGGAAACATAGTCAGAACTGGAAAGTGGAACTTGCAAGTATGTGGTCTTTATACCAACAAGAAGAATATCTACTCTTTAATTTGCTCCAAGACTTTAGTAGACATGTCCTACGTATAGTTGGGACCTGTGGACACTTTTATGCAGTTGAGTTTCTTAGTGCTGGACACTCTTGGAAACAAAATCTGTTTTCCTTGGAAGAAGTTGTTGGTCAGTGCAAAACAGGTGAGGAAAAGATGAACGCTGTCCTTCATATTGCCATCAGTTTCTTAGATATGGTCCATCAGTTTGACAACGAGTTCTCTCATCGGCTCCACCTTTGTGATGTCAAACCGGAGAACTTTGCTATTAGAAGCGACCTCACTGTAAGTTTACTCTGTTGTAATGACATATCTTTTTCCTCACTGCTGAAAAACCTCTGCCTCACATTGACTTATACAGTGAATAATTTAAAGAAAATGCTTACTGGCTTAACCCTTTCAATGCAAAGGTCATCCGTAATACATATGTGAAATGATTGATACAAGTAGAATTTAAAGGCTAGTATTAGAATCTTAGCTTTCAAATAATACTAGGATGAAAGTTGGCTAACTGCATAATTTGGGGAGCAGGATGAAAATGTTTACTTCATGGGTCTCTGTAGGGGAAAAGGGTTAAAGGGTTGATGCAAGTTAAAAGGGGAATGACTGTTAGCAGCACATCCCTGCGGCCATTCCAGTGATTTTTTTAATAGGACCAATCCTTGGCCAAACAAATATTCATTCTAGATCAGGGGTAGACAACCTCCGGCACTCCAGCTGTTGTGAAACTACGACTCCCACCATGCATACTTGCTCTGCTCTTCTAAGAACTCACATAGAAATGAATGGAGCATGCTGGGAATTGTAGTTCATATAATTCCTCAACTTTTATGTAGTCACCATTTAGATAAGTGCTGTCTGCTTGTGACTTTTGGGACAGAATTTTTTTCCCCTAGTAATGAAGTTTGAATATGATTTGTGCATATAAACATACAGTAGGTGGCATGTATGAACTCTGCATATATGAACTATTATTTCTGGGTGGTGTTGTACTCCGATGCTCTGCTTGGATCCTATGGCTAAACAAAAACATCATGCTTTGATGCAAAATTGCACGAAGGCACCCATGAGTGTAATGTGCTAGGTTGCAATTTCACAATGTGGCAGGTATTAGTTTTTGAAAAATGCATAGGTATGTGGCAAAAAATACAGCACTGTCTAGACAAGTGTGGAAAAATGTTGCAATGTAATAATGCTTTAAAATATGTGTTCATTGTTTATTTTTATCAATTAACAAAATGTGAAGTGAGTGAAAGAGAAATCTAAATGAAATTAATATTTGATGTGACCACCCTTTGCCTTCAACCATCAATTTGCACACAAAATTTTTTGAAGGAACTCGGCAAGGAGATTGTTCCAAACATCTTGGAAAACTAACCACAGATCTTCTGTGGACGTAGGCTTTCTCAACCCCTTTTGTCTCTTCATGTTATCCTAGACAGACTCCATGATGTTGAGACAAGGGATCTGTGGGGGCCATATCACTACTTACAGGTTTTTTCTTGTCTTTTCTACACCGAAGATAATTACATTGACTGTATGATTGGGGTTCTTTGTACTGCTGCAGTACAAAGGCTGCTGGAGCCAGACGCCCCCCTGATACTACTGCATGATGGATGAGTATCTGGCTGTATTTCGTAGCATTGAGGACATGATTAATCCTGACCAGATCCCCAGCTCCCTGTGCTGAAATGCTATCCCAAACTTGCAAGGAGCCTCCACCATGCTTCACTGTTGCCTGAAGACCCTCATTATTGTACCACTGTCTAACCTTTCAGCAAACAAACTGCCTTCTGTTACCTCCAAATATTCCAGATTTTGACTTATTAGTCCAAAGCACCTGTTGTCATTTTTCTGAACCTCAGTTTCTGTGTTGTTATGCTTAATAGTTGACCTTGTTTCCACATTTAAGATATGTCTTTTTGGACACAATTCTTCCATGAAGACCACTTCTGGCCAGACTACTCCAAACAGTAGATCGGTGTGCCTGGATCCCACTGGTTTCTGCCAGTTCTGATCTCATGGTGCTGCTGAACATCTTCCGATTTTGAAGGAAAGTAAGCATGATATGTCTATCTTTTTGTGATGTGTGAAAATGACCCTCAATGTCATCTCAGACAAAGAGGTAAAGGCTACTTGTACCTCAAATCTGCAAATGCCTGTCCAGCCACCCCTGTCACACGGAGTCAGGAATGTTTTTTGGCGTGGTTCACTAACTTGGTGGTCAGCTCAGTATAATATCTCATATCCCATATCTAAGCTTCTGACAAAAATTAGGCTTTAAAAAGAATGTTATCCAAAGGTGTATATATATATACTAGCAGAAAGACCTGGCTTCGCCTGGGTATATTTCATCTATTTATTTAATGTTTCTGTGTCGTTGCAGAGAGAAAGTCAATGCAGCTGACAGAAATTGATTTTTACCTTCATTTTTTCAATCCCTATTGGCTGCGGAGTGGGAGGGGGTGTGGTTTAATGGGACACGGGGGGGGGGGTTAAGTCCTTCATTTCAGGGTGGCCTAAATTATAGGTTAATGCCATGGTAATTTGAGGAAACACAATGGGTAGCAGTGAAAGAAAACATTGCTTTGCGCGGGTATATTTAATCTATTTCATTTAATGTTTCTGTGTGTCGTTGCAGAGAGAAAGTAATCCTCCCTCCCATCCCTGCAGCTGACAGATGTTGATTTTTACCTTCAATTGTTCAATCTCCATTGGCTGCGGAGTGGGAGGGGTCATGGCCTGACTGAGTCGGGGGCGTGACGTTGCAAGACCTGGGGCGGGGTTTTAAGTCCTTCTTTTGATGGTGGCCAGAATTATAGGTCGATGCCATGGTAATTTATGAGGACACGCCATGGGTAACAGTGGAAGAAAACATTGCTTTGCATGGGTATATTTAATCTATTTCATTTAATGTTTCTGTATGTTGTTGCAGAAAGAAATCCAACCTCCCTCCCACCCCTGCAGCTGACAGAAGTTGATTTTTACCTTCATTTTTTCAATCCCCGTTGGCTGCGGAGTGGGAGGGGGCGTGGCCTGACAGAGTCGGAGCGTGTTTTCGCGAGATCTGGGGCGGGGGTCAGAGTGGCATGAATTACAGGTCGATGACATGGTAATTTATGGGGACCCGCAATGGGTAGCAGTGGAAAAAACATCTTTTATTAGTACTGAATGGTCGTAGTCTAAAATTAGTCAATTTCATCTACGATTTTTGTGTGTCGTTGCAGAGAGAAATTCACCCTCCCACCCCTGCAGCTGATTTTTTTCAATCCCCGTTGCCTGCGGAGTGGGAGGGGGCGTGGCCTGGCAGAGTTGGGGGTGTGGATTATCAAGATGCTTCGAACGGTTGTAGTCTGAAATTAGTCTATTTCATCTAAAATTTTGTGTGTCATTGCAGAGAGAAATTTACCCTCCCACCCCTGCAGCTGACAGAAGTTTATTTTTCCCTTCATTCTTTCAATCCTTGTTGGCTGCGGGGTGGGAGGGGGCATGACCTGACAGAGTTGGGGGTGTGGCTTAGCAAAGCGCTTCGCATAGGTGATTTAATCTATTTCATTTAATGTTTCTGTGTGTTGTTGCAGAATGGCTGCAGAGTGGGAGGGGGCGTGGTCTGACAGAGTTGGGGGCGTGACTTAGCAAGACGATTCGAACAGTTGTAGTCTATAATTAGTCTATTTATCTAAAATTTTTGTGTGTCGTTGCAGAGAGAAATTCACCCTTCCACCCCTGCAGCAAACAGAAGTTTATTTTTACCTTTATTTTTTCAATCCCCATTGGCTGCGGAGTGGGAGGGGGCGTAACCTGACAGAGTCGGGGGCGTGGATTAGCAAGGCGCTTCACATGGGTGTATTTAATCTATTTCATTTAATGTTTCTGTGTGTCGTTGCAGAAAGAAAGTCAACCTCCCACCCATCCCTGCAGCTGACAGAAGTTGATTTTACCTTTATTTTTTCAATCCCTGTTGGCTGCGGAGTGGGAGGGGCGTGGCCTTACAGAGTCGGGGCGTGGCTTAGCAAAGCGCTTCGCATAGGTGCATTTAATCTATTTCATTTAATGTTTCTGTGTGTCGTTGCAGAATGGCTGCGGAGTGAGAGGGGGCGTGGCCTGACAGAGACGGGGTGTGGCTTAGCAAAAGGCTTCGAACTGTTGTAGTCTATAATTAGTCTATTTCATCTAAAATTTTTGTGTGTCGTTGCAGAGAGAAATTCACCCTCCCACCCCTGCAGCAAACAGAAGTTTATTTTTACCTTCATTTTTTCAATTCCCATTGGCTGCGGAGTGGGAGGGGGCGTGACCTGACAGAGTCGGGGGCGTGGATTAGCAAGACGCTTCGCATGGGTGTATTTAATCTATTTTATTTAATGTTTGTGTGTGTTGTTGCAGAAAGTCAACCTCCCACCCATCCCTGCAGCTGACAGAAGTTGATTTTTACCTTTATTTTTTCAATCTCTGTTGGCTGCGGAGTGAAAGGGGGTGTGGCCTGACGGAGTTGGGGGTGTGGCTTAGTGAGACCTGGGGCGGGGGTTTCAAGTACTTCTTTTAGGGTGGCCTGAATTAAAGGTCAATACCATGCTTATTTATGAGCCCACGCTGTTAGGACGACGCGCCGCGTGACAGCACAGTCCCGCCGTCTAGCGCGATCACATTGACCGTTGCGGTTTTACTGCTATAGTCTGTATTGTCTCTATGCTGAGATCTTGGGGTGTGGCTGCTCCTAGACTCGGTTGAGTGACAGATGCAGTGTCCTATCCGTGGGAGTACTGGGCTGCGGGTCTTGTCCAATCAGGCTACACCCCTCCCTATATAAGGTTGTGAGTTTGACACGCCCGCTGCCTAGCACCAAAAGCAATTGTATGGAGAGAGCTGGGAGCCGGCCTGTGTGTGTCTGCTAGCATCAAGTGGATGCTACTTCTCTTTCCTACTATCTGTCCCGGTAATGCCTCTTGTCGACTCTGAGACATTGGCGCATGGGGAGCCGGCCCCTCTATCCTTCCACCTGTCTCTTGTTCTTTAGTGAGTCTTTTATTTAGGCAGCAGGAGTCTGTGTGGCTGTTGTGGTTGTGGCTCGTGCTCTGGGCCTCTGGCCAGGGACACAACTCTACTTATAATTTAAAACCTCAGTACCCCGCGTGTTCGTTCCTGTTCACATTTGATCGGGTTTTGTGTTGACTACTCTCTGTGGTGTTAACAGAGAGAGTCCGTTGCTAGTGGCAACGAGCGGATCCAACACAGCTGCACCTGAGCTGTATTATCAGGTGTCCAGCGGGTCCTCGCTGCACTATATTATGTTATTTTTTTTAATATAGTGTGGCAATCGTAACAGTGTGCTAGGCCCAGAACCCCGCTGTTATGGATCCCAAAGTGCACATGTCGGCTGCAGTGGAAAACCTGAACGCTCGTCTAGCTGCCCTCGAGCGTCAGGCCACGCAGACGCCAGCGGTGCTTTCTGTAAGCCCTGCCGATATAGCATTGGCAGTGGGCCAAGCAGTTTCATAGGTGTTAACTAATCTGCCATAGCCCGTGAAATCCCCTGTGCCTCTGGTTATCCCTGAGAGATATGCCGGAGATCCCCAGGGCTGTCGGGGATTTGTTAATCAATGTACCCTGTTTTTGGACGCCCATCCCGCACGTTTTCCGGACGAAGCAGCGAAGGTAGCCTTTGTCATTTCGCTGCTCTCCGGTAAGGCTTTGGCGTGGGTTACTCCTTTGCGAGAGAGAAGGGCGGAGGTACTAAATTCACTTGAGACATTTCTTAAAACTCTGCGCTCAGTGTTTTTAGGTCCTACTCCGCAATCCCTCTACGCATCCCAGCTGCTCCGGCTTCGTCAGCAAAAGGACTCAGTCGCACAATACTCCATAGAGTTTCGGACTCTAGCGACTGAGTTGGACTGGCCGGACCAGGTGCTGGTGGCCATTTTTTGGGAGGGTCTTTCCCCCAGAATTAAGGACGAACTGGCTGGTAGGGAGCTTCCTACCACGCTAGAGGGCCTTGTATCGACTGCCATGCGTATTGACAACCGCTTTTCGGAGCGTGCGCATGAGCAGTCGTTCGAGAGGAACACTCGTCCTTCAGGCCGTATTTCGTCTGACACTCCCTTAAGTGCTGTCCCTCGCGATAAAGGGAACAGTACGGAGTGGGGACCGGAGGGTCCCGAACCGATGGACACCTCCACGGCCGCTGTCCCTCGGGTAAAGGGTACAGACGGTCAGGGAGGCTGGTGTGTTTTCCGTTGTTGGAGGCCGGGACACAGGGTGTCATCCTGTCCTGAGCTCCAGGGAAACGACCGGACCCAGTAGCCATCAAGGGGGGCTCTCTGGGTATGAATAAACCCCTTGGGAAAATACGGGTCCCGGTCTCCTTCAGGATTGGGGAGACTTGGGTCGCCAGTAGCGCCTTCGTGGACTCCGGGGCGGCAGCAAGTTTCATCTCCCGGGAATTTGTAAGGAGACACAATATTCCCGTGCGCTTGCTGTCTACCCCGTTGCCAATTACAGTAGTCGATGGGTCCCAGTTGCAGTCCAGATCTGCGATCAAACTTCACCAGTGATCATGCAGACTGGATCTCTACACACGGAGGTGATCTCCCTTTACATCTTGGAGGGACTCTCGGATGACGTGCTATTGGGGCTACCTTGGCTTCAGCAGCACTCACCAACTATTGAATGGCGAGCTGGTGAGATTGTCAGGTGGAGCGCCCAGTGTAAGGAGGAGTGTATGCCATCTATCACTCCACCCTCTGCACCCTCTGTTCCTGTTGAACTGGAGGGGTTGCCTCCACAATACGCCAGTTTGCTGACGTATTTTCCAAAAAGGCGGCTGAGACGTTGCCCGGAGCACAGGTCGTACGATTGTGCCATCGACCTGATGCCCGGTGCCATGCCCCCTCGGGGCAGGGTTTACCCTTTGTCCTTGCCCGAGACCAAATCCATGTCGGATTATATTGCGGAGAACCTGGCTCGCGGCTTCATTAGGAAGTCTTCTTCTCCGGCTGGGGCAGGGTTTTTCTTTGTGGCGAAAAAGGATGGGTCTTTGCGACCTTGCATAGACTACCGTGGTCTCAATGCAGTGACGGTCAAAAATCGGTACCCCCTGCCTCTGATCGCAGAGTTGTTCGATCGCTTCAGGGGGGCCACTGTCTTCACCAAATTGGACCTCCGGGGTGCCTATAACCTCATACGCATCAGGGAAGGTGATGAATGGAAAACCGCTTTTAATACCAGGGACGGCACTATGAGTACCTGGTCATGCCATTTGGCCTGTGTAACGCCCCAGCGGTTTTCCAGTCGTTTGTCAATGACATCTTCCGTGACCTTCTTCTGAAGTGCGTAGTAGTCTACCTGGACGATATACTCGTTTTCTCGGCCAATATGACCGATCATCGGCGAGCGGTTCGATCGGTACTCTCTAGGTTACGTGCCCATCGGCTATATGCCAAACTAGAGAAGTGCCAATTCGAACAGTCCAGTCTGCCATTCTTAGGGTACATCGTTTCTGGGGTAGGGTTACAAATGGACCCCCAGAAATTCGACGCAGTACTAAAATGGCCTGAACCCCGTACTCTGAAGGCTGTCCAGAGGTTCCTGGGGTTCTCTAATTATTACAGACAGTTCATTCCCCATTTCTCTTCTCTGGCAGCACCTCTTTCCGCACTCACTAAAAAAGGGGCTAATCCTAAGAAACTGGACCCCTGCTGTGGAGAGGTCCTTCGCCTCTCTTAAACGGTGTTTTGTGGAAGCGCCAGTACTACATCGGCCAGATACCACCAAGCCGTTTTGTGT
Source organism: Rhinella marina (assembly GCA_900303285.1). Taxonomy (NCBI): domain Eukaryota; kingdom Metazoa; phylum Chordata; class Amphibia; order Anura; family Bufonidae; genus Rhinella; species Rhinella marina. The sequence continues at coordinate 56,543 of ONZH01003954.1, forward strand.
AGAGGTTGATGCCTCGTCAGTGGGTGCAGGTGCTATGCTCTTCCAGAGAAACGAAGTAGGGAAGAAGGTTACGTGCGCCTTCTTCTCTAAGCTGTTTTCTCCTGCCGAGAGGAATTACGGCATTGGGGACCGAGAACTGTTGGCTGTGAAGTTGGCCCTGGAAGAATGGCGTCATCTCCTGGAGGGTGCCGCCTTCCAGTGCACATATTCACAGACCATAAGAACCTCACTTATATTCAGTCGGCACAGAGGTTAAATGCCAGACAAGCCAGGTGGGCCCTGTTCTTTTCCAGGTTCAACTTCATCCTCCATTATGTCCCTGGGGAGAAAAATCTGCGGGCTGACGCCCTGTCTCGGTCCTTTGAGACCGAGGAGGATGAGGAAGTTGAGCCTCGGTTGATAATCCCCACCGAAAAACAACTGGTGGTGAATCCAGTGGCGATCAACGGGGTTCCTCCTGGCAAAACATTGGTTCCGCAGTCACGGAGGGAGGAGGTTATGTCTTGGGGACACTCCTCTCGGGTGGGGGGTCACTTTGGTGTCCGACGCTCAGTAGAGCTTATATCGCGACATTACTGGTGGCCTACTCTGGTTGCTGATGTCCGGGCATATTTGTAGGCATGTGTGACCTGCACACGTAACAAACCCTTGCGTCAGCGCCCCGCAGGGTTATGTCCCCACTTTCCGGTGCCAAACTCTCCCTGGCAGGTGTTAGGGATGGATTTTGTGACCGATCTGCCCATCTCTCAAGGGAGAAAAGTGATCTGGGTGGTCACAGATCATTTCACCAAAATGTCCATCCTGGTGGCCTTGCCTGGCCTACCTTCTGCTAGGGAGTTGGCACGCTTATTTACCCGTCACATTTTTCGGGTGCATGGTATGCCCGAAAAGATTGTGTCGGATCGTGGGCCACAGTTTTCTGCCCATTTTTGGAGAGCTTTGTGTCGGCTGCTCCAGGTTGAACTCTGCCTGTCATCTGCTTTTCACCCGCAGAGTAATGGATTGGTGGAGCGTATGAACCAATCCATGGAAACATATCTGCGCCACTTTGTGTCGGCCAGGCATGACGACTGGGTAGAATTATTACCCTGGCAGAGTTCGCTCTGATAATGGCAGTGGCAGATTCAACTGGTCAGACACCGTTCTTTTTGCTGTACGGGCGACATCCGCGAATTCCGTTGCCCATACCTGTGGCATCTGACGTGCCAGCTGTAGCTGATTGGGCAGCGCATGCCCGAGAGGTCTGGGACCAGGCTCAGTCCTCTATGGTCGCGTCCAAAGACAGAATGCGTGTAACGGCTAATACCAGACGCAGACCCGCATCTGAGATGTCGCCGGGTGATCTAGTCTGGCTCTCCTCCCGCAATCTTCGGCTTCGAGTGCCCTCTCTTCGTTTTGCTCCTCGATACGTTGGTCCCTTTAAGATTTTGGGCCCGTCTTAACAGTGTCGCATATAAGTTGCGCCTGCCTCCATCTTGGCGTATCGCCAATGCCTTCCATGTGTCACTCCTCAAACCAGTGGTGATGAACCAGTTTTCTCGGCAACATCCGGAGGAATCCGAGTCACCACAGGATGACTTCGTGGTACATGAGATTCTGGATTCCAGAACTGTTCGTGGTCGGTTATTTTACTTGGTGGACTGGGAGGGCTATGGGCCAGAGGACCGTACATGGGAGCCGGTAGAGAATATCCACGCTCCTCGTTTGGTGGCTGACTTTGAGCGCCATCGTGGACGGGGTGCGGGATCGGGCCGAAGAGGGGGGGGTAGTGTTAGGACGACGCGCCGCGTGACAGCACAGTCCCGCCGTCTAGCGCGATCACATTGACCGTTGCGGTTTTACTGCTATAGTCTGTATTGTCTCTATGCTGAGATCTTGGGGTGTGGCTGCTCCTAGACTCGTTGAGTGACAGATGCAGTGTCCTATCCGTGGGAGTACTGGGCTGCGGGTCTTGTCCAATCAGGCTACACCCCTCCCTATATAAGGTTGTGAGTTTGACACGCCCGCTGCCTAGCACCAAAGCAATTGTATGGAGAGAGCTGGGAGCCGGCCTGTGTGTGTCTGCTAGCATCAAGTGGATGCTACTTCTCTTTCCTACTATCTGTCCCGGTAATGCCTCTTGTCGACTCTGAGACATTGGCGCATGGGGAGCCGGCCCCTCTATCCTTCCACCTGTCTCTTGTTCTTTAGTGAGTCTTTTATTTAGGCAGCAGGAGTCTGTGTGGCTGTTGTGGTTGTGGCTCGTGCTCTGGGCCTCTGGCCAGGGACACAACTCTACTTATAATTTAAAACCTCAGTACCCCGCGTGTTCGTTCCTGTTCACATTTGATCGGGTTTTGTGTTGACTACTCTCTGTGGTGTTAACAGAGAGAGTCCGTTGCTAGTGGCAACGAGCGGATCCAACACAGCTGCACCTGAGCTGTATTATCAGGTGTCCAGCGGGTCCTCGCTGCACTATATTATGTTATTTTTTTTAATATAGTGTGGCAATCGTAACACACGCAATAGGCAGCAGTGGAGGAAAACATCTTTTATTACTACTGAACTGTAGTAATAGAAAAACACATAAGTTATATTTATGGTAACCAGAATACCTTTAACAGTGTCAGTGAATAGAAATGGATGAGATCCTCAGCTGCTGATAATTACCTGGTTGTTATGGAAACCTGCCCTCCCTGTGTTTGCCTTTGCAGAGAATGGCAGTTGGAGTTTAAAACCAAAGTTCCCAGTTGTAATGTTGGCTAATGGAGATCATATTTTGGGAATATCTCAGGAACGGTATGTCCTAGAGAGATGAGACCTGGTCTAAAACCTTCCCGGACACCTGATGTACCTGTGTGCCGAATTTGGTGAAAATCGGTCCAGTAGTTTGGTCGCGCATAGAGAACAGACAGACAGACAGACAGACAGAAACTCATTTTTATATTATTAAGATATATATATATATATATATATATATATATATATAATTAGAAACGCAAGAACAGCAGCACAGCATAAGTAGAGTACGGGTGCAATTCCTCCAGGTCCAAGGTTATTCACCAAATACATCCAAAAAATAGAAGATGAGGCAGCACTCCATTGTAGTGAAAAAAATGGTGGACTTTATTCACCCAGAATGCAACGTTTCGGGTCGCACAATGAGGCCTTTTTCAAACATCATATATATATATATATATACAGTATATATTTGGACATAGACATTTTTCTAATTTTTGTTCTGTACATTACCACAATGGATTTTGTACAAAACAATTGAGATGCAGTTGAAGTTCAGACTTTCAGCCTTAATGATTGCATAAAAATATGAGAAACTAAAGCATTTTTTTCATATTCCACTTCTTTGCTTTAATAAACTCCTAGGTTGCTTTGGCTTTATGTTTTGGGTCATTGTCCATCTGTATTATGAAACGCTGACCAATCAGTTTGGTTGCATTTGAGCACAAAGTATGTCTCTGAAAACCCCAGAATTCATCCGGCTGCTTCTGTCCTGTCACATAATCAATAAACACTAGGGACCCAGCCACTGGCAGCCATGCATGCCAAAGCCGCCATAATGCCTCCACTGTGTTTTACAGATGATGTGGTATACTTTGGATTATGAGCTATACCATGCCTTCACCATACCTTTTTCTTTCCATCATTCTGGTAGAGGTTGATCTTGGTTTCATCTGTCCAAAGAATGTTCTTCCAGAATCGTGCTGGATTTTTAAGATGTTTTTTTTTTTTTTTTTGCAAAGTCCAATCTAGTCTTCTTATTCTTGAGTCTTATGAGTGGCTTGCTCCGTGCAGTGAACCCTCTGTATTTACTTTCATGCAGTCTTCTCTTTATGGTAGATTTGGATATTGATATGCCTATATCCTGGAGAGTGTTGTTCACTTGGTTGGCTGTTGTGAGGGGGTTTCTCTTCACCATGGTAATTATTCTGTGATCATCCACCACTGTTGTCTTCTGTGGGTGTCTAGGTCTTTTTGCATTGTTGAGGTCACCAGTGCTTTCTTTCTTTCTCAGAATGTACCAAACTGTAGATTTTGCCACTCCTAATAGTGTAGCAATTTCTCGGATGGGTTTTTTCTGTTTTCACAGATGAAAGATTGCTTGTTTCACCTGCATGGAGAGCTCCTTTGACTGCATGTTTACTTCTCAGCAAAACCTTCAAAATGCAAGCACCACAACTCAAATCAACTCCAGGCCTTTTATGTGCTTAATTGAGAATGAAATAATGAAGGAATTGCCCACACCTGCCCATGAAACAGCCTTTGAGTCAATTGTCCAATTGCTTTTGGTCCCTTTAAAAACAGGGTTTCACATGTAAAGGAGCTGAAACTCCTAAACCCTTCATCCAATTTTAATGTGGATACCCTCAAATGGACGCTAAAATCTGGACTTTATTTCCATGTCCATCATATAACTATAACTTGAATATGTTTTAGTATACAGGTAAAAAAACAATTTGTGTCTGTGTGTGTGTGTGTATATATATATATATATATATATATATATATATATACAGTACAGACCAAAAGTTTGGAAACACCTTCTCATTCAAAGAGTTTTCTGTATTTTCATGACTATGAAATTGTAGATTCACACTGAAGACATCAAAACTATGAATTAACACATGTGGAATTATATACTTAACAAAAAAGTGTGAAACAATTTGATTACTGCTTTGCACACTCTTGGCATTCTCTTGATGAGCTTCAAGAGGTAGTCACCTGAAATGGTATTCCAACAGTCTTGAAGGAGTTCCCACAGATGCTTAGCTCACACAACTCATGGTCCCAACCCCATTTATAACGCAAGAAATCCCACTTATTAAACCTTAAAAGGGCACACCTGTGAAGTTAAAACCATTTCAGGTGACTACCTCTTGAAGCTCATCAAGAGAATGCAAAGAGTGTGCAAAGCAGTAATCAAAGCAAAAGGTGGCTACTTTGAAGAACCTAGAATATAAGACATATTTTCAGTTGTTTCACACTTTTTTGCTAAGTATATAATTCCACGTGTTAATTCATAGTTCTGATGCCTTCAGTGTGAATCTACAATTTTCATAGTCATGAAAATACAGAAAACTCTTTGAATGAGAAGGTGTGTCCAAACTTTTGGTCTGTACTGTATATATATATATATATATATATATATATATATATATACTTTGCTTTTTCCAGTTTTCAGAAATGAGAAAACATTGCTATTTCTGTAACAATAACTAGAAACGTGGAGGGTCTCAGCTTAACCGCCTTTTAAAGTATTCAGAATAGTCTTTGGCTCTGTTGAAATCTTCTGTGTTTGGTTCATAACCTAAGCTACCATACTGTGCCAAATTGTCTTCTGACAGATCCAAATGGTTGTTTTGCTTTCATGGAAGTGATGGAACTGCCAAATCTCCACACAGAATGTGTGCAATTAAGAGGCAACTTACCAAAGTACTTGTTTCTTTAAACAGATGCCAAATGGGGGAATGGACAAGGGTGCTGCACTGAAGATTGGGAAAAGAAATATTCCCTTTTAAGTGCAGTATTTTTAGAATGTGTACAGTGTTCAGAACTTCAGTTCTTATAGTTCTTATATCTCAGCAATATTGAGTAATATATTTGCAGTAATAGCCAAGCAAATTAATAGGGGAAAACACTTACTTTCTGGCTTAGAAAAGCCTATTACATAATTATATTAAATATTTCACAAGGAAAGAAGTATTGATATATTTCTGTTAGTTTGAAGAGCCTGACAAGGAGAACAGAGTAACTTGGGAGATAGTTATTGAAAAAATCATTGCCCTTTGAGATCCCATTTCTGCAACAACAAATTCACAAAAAAGCAACAAAACCGCATGTATTATATGCATTTTTTTCTGTGGAAAAGCCAGCAGATTTCACATTCTCTATTGAGAATGGAGAAATATACAAGAGAAATGCGCTGCATAAATTCTGAAATTCTCATCTACATAAATCCGCAACAGCAAATCCGCAGCTAATCAGTCACATGTGACCTAAGCCTTAAAGGGATTCCCTGTAAAGTACGAAAATGAAAATACTTAAATATTACTTTATTATAAATATATTCCTAAATACCTTTCATTAGCTATAATGGCTATTTGGTCTAGGGAGCAATCAGGGGAAACAAAATGGCTGCTGTCCTATTAGTACACACAAAACCTGTCCTAATCACACAGCAGGATAAGTTACTTCAAAACACTGAGCTAAAGAGCTGCCTCAGCTTCCTCTCTGCTCTACTTGTCAGGGGTTATGATCCTGAATACAGTTTAATATGATCTTCAGCTGAATCTCTGGGGAATGCATACTTATCAACATTTGAGTTGGTAAAATCAGGGCAAATAAGACCCTCCTCAGGAACGCCTCAAACCCACATGGAAACACCCACTTGTGGGCGGGCTTTGTGTTAACCCCACCCATTTCAGCATATGACAGTGCAAATTTGCCAGGACTGTCTCTGTAAATCAGGCAAATTCAGCACAATTGGCAACTATGGAGATCATGAGGAGGCATGAAGTACAAAGAGGAACATGAGTGTGAATAATGACCAGCAGCACTTATATGCAGTCTCCATTACCACAGCCCCACATTACCACAGTCTGTCCTGTCCATCTTCTCTGTACTTCATGTCTCCTCATGAACTTCATTCCTACAGAGATTCAGCTGAAGTTCTTATCAGCTGTATTCATGATCATAATCCATGACAAGTAGGAGGGGGAAGGCTGAGGCAGCACTTTAGCTCAGTGTTCTGAAGTAACTTGTCTTGCTGTGTGATTAGGACAGGTTTTGTGTGTATTAATAGGACGGTGGCCATTTTATTTCTCCTAATGATTGCTTCCCAGGCAAAACAAACCATTATAACTAATGAAAGGTTTTTGGGAATATATTCATATTTAGGTATTTTCATTTTCTGAATTCCTGGAGAACCCTTTTAATAAAAGATGAAGAGCAATGGTGTTGTTCGCAGGGCTGTGGAGTCGGAGTCATGGAGTCGGAGTTGGTGTCCATTTTGGTGGAGTCGGAGTGGGTATAAAATGGACCGACTCCGACTCCAACAATATATAATAAATTGGTACATTTAGTTCAATGCAGTATGTGCTAAATATATTTTCATAAGAATTTGGGAAAATGATGAAATGTCCTATAAATGTCTGTTCTATTTCTGAACTAAGGATCTAGGCTTTTAGTTGAGATGAATGGGTGCTGCCCTTTATGTGGATACTCAGTATTGAAGCTCCTCCGTTACAGATCAGAGGAAAAAGGCACTAGGAAGGAGTGGCTGCACTCATCTCAGATCTGCTAGAGAAAACAGGATTAAAGGGGTTTTCTCACTAGTTACAAAAATTAGCTTTCAACATAACAGGACAGTTAAAAGAAGACATTTTCTAAATACATTGGTCAGTAGATTTTACTTTAGTCATGAACTATAGACAGTTCAACAGGTCTATCACTGTACACAGGTTTCTATGGTAACCTTCAGACCAGAAAGACTGTTATCTGATTGGCTGAGAGCAGTGAAGAATGATGGGACTGAGCTCTAAGTGATTACCTCCAGTAAGCAAAAGATACAAGGACTGAGAAGCATGGCTTTACCTGTAATTGTGTTAGAGATCACAATCTCCTGCTCTGTCAGAGTAAGTTAATATACGCTAATAACTGCTGGAGACCCACCCACAGTCTGAGGAGACAGAGTGAGTGTAAACTGCCTGTCAGCCAGTGAATCAACCTGCTGAGAAAACCCCTTTAAGGCAAGTACTTCTTAGTATATCTAAACTTTCAATAAACTGGGCATAAATCAATTGTCCAGTGCATGTTCTCTCTGTATGCTTTATGTTTTAGTTTGCTTTTCCTCTGATGTAAAACACCTAGGGCCCTATGTATGAAAACTGTCTAGGTGTAGAAGTTTCTTTGTTGCCCATAGAAACCAATCAGAGCTCCCCTTTAATTTCATATAGTGCTCTGGAGAAATGAAAGGGGAACTCTGATTGGTTGCTATGGGAAACAAAGAAAGTCTTATATCAGAGTAAAGATATCTAGTAAAACATGTATTACAAACTTTTTTTTGTCATGACATGTCTGTACTATTGATTTATGCAAAGTTTGTTTAAAGTTATCACTTAAACATGCGCAATGTATGAGGGAGTGGGATTGGGAGTCGGATTCAGGAGTCGGAGTTAGAGGAAACTGAGGAGTCGGAGTTGGAGTCAGGGCTTTGGCTTACCAACTCCACAGCCCTGGTTGTTCGTACAGCAACAAAGATATTAACTTTTTTTTATGTTTTCATTGAAAAGTTTCTATGGCTTTTAAAATAAGATCTTGTCTAGATGAACAAGAATTGTGCTCTTGTTTCAGCCCCAAGTGCCAAAGTGGGATCAAGGGTGTTAACAGTATTTATCTACTTACATGCATCTAATCAGCCATAAAATTAAAACATTGTTAGATTAATTAAAATGTAACAATGGCATCTGTTGAGGGGGTGGAACATATGAAGGTGCTGCCACATGTGCAGGTTTTTTCATGCATTTTGTGAAACCAATACTAGAAACGAATAAAAAAAATGCTCCAAAAACTGCTTCAGGCAGCAGGTGAACCACTAGTTCTTTTAGCTGATGTGTTAGCAGCAGGAAGAATGGCAAGTGTAAGGATCTGAACAACATGGACAATGGCCAAACTGTGAAGATTAGATGACTCGGTCAGAGCATCTCCAAAACAGCAGGTCTTGTTGGGTGTTACAAGTATACAGTTATTATTTAGTACCAACTAAAATGGTCCAAGGAAGGACAAGCAGTAAACAGCTGACAAAGTCATGGCCTAGGGCTCATTGATATGCTTGGGGAGAAGAGGCTATTCCACAAAATGTCTACTGAAAAAGTTACTTCTGGCTTGACAGAATAGTGTTAGAACACACACTGCATCACAGCTTGCCCACCACTAAAAGCCCCAATAATGAGAACATAAGCATCAGTACTGGACTATAGAGCAATGGAAGAAGTTAACTTAGTCTGCTGAATTGTTTTCTTTTACATCATGCGGACAGCCAAGTGTGTTTTTATCTCATATCCAGGGAAGAAATGACCCCAAGGTCCACACTGGGAAGAAGAATATATTGCAGAGGCAGAGTTTTGCTCTGATCAATGTTATGTTGCGAAACCTTTGGTCATATCATTCATATGGATTTGATGAACACATACCACATATTGTTGCAGACAAAGTTCACCCAAGTGCACTGCAAATAATGTACAGAAATCATTTGATGAATATAACAAAGAGTTCAATTTGTTGAGTTGGCCTCCATATTCCCTAGATTTGAGCATGTGTGGGATGTGCTAGAAATACAAGTCTGATGCATGGAGGTCCCACCTGAGTACTGACAGGACTTAAAACATCTGCTGCTAATGTCCTAGTGTCAGATACTGATTTGATGAAACAAGAGTGATCCACCCTTGGCTTGTACTTTTGTACTTGTACTTGGCTCTAATTTTATGACTGATCAGTTTATATAACCACCTTCTCTGTCTGTATCCCCGGTCTGTGATATACAAACAGTTTTTCAAAGTAGCCGGTAAGCTATTGTTTTTGAGTTATGCCTGCTGTGGGAGCCTCCAGAGGTTTCTGTTTGTTTTCATATATTCAGATTGGTATTTAGCCCAAAATGTTAATTAAATGGGTTCTGTAGTTCTTTAAAACTGATGATCTATCCTCTGGATAGATCATCAGCATCTGATCGGCGGCGGTCCGACACCCGGGACCCCCGACGATCAGCTGTTTGAGAAGGCAGCAGCGCTGCAGGAGCGACGCAGCCTTCTCTGTGTTTACCGCAGGCCCAGTGACGTCACGACTAGTATCACTGGCCTGGGCGGGGCTATGTGCCATTCAAGTGAACAGAGTTTAGCCCTGCCCAGGCCAGTGAACTAGTCGTGACGTCACTGGGCCTGCAGTAAACACAGAGAAGGCTCCTGCAGCGCCGCTGCCTTCTCAAACAGCTAATCGGCGGGGGTCCCGGGTGTCGGACCACCGCCGATCAGATGCTGATGATCTATCCCGAGGATAGATCATGAGTTTTAAAGAACTACAGAACTCCTTTAAGCATTTGTAAAGACCATTAATGACACCTCCATATTTACACCAGGGCTAGTGTTTGTCATTGCAACTTGAGCACACTTTAGTCTAGATATTCCCATTAGGTTTCAGTGTCTAGCTTACATGTGTAGTCATCATAAGTCTGGAGTCAGGCTCTCATCAAAGAAACTCATCTTCTCTACTCTACTTTTCAAAAAGGAACTTAGAAAGGAGCCGTCAGTCATCACCGTCTTCTATTTACACTGTGTTCCAAATTATTATGCAAATAATATTTTCTCATATTTTCCAAAATTACCTATATGAATTGCAGTCATTGTAATTTTCCAGTCATCAACTATTTGAGTATAATTGAAAGGTTTTTGAACAAACTGCCTATGATAACAGTATATTTTAAAAAAATAAACACTCAAAATGCACTCAAAATGCATGTTCTAAATTATTATGCACAGCAGAGTTTTCAACCTTTTCATTTTTATTAAGAACAAAAAAATGGTCATTTGTGACATTATAAGCATTAGCAGGTTATTACAAACTGAACTCAAACAGTTTTCAAGTCAAAACTTTATTCTAGGTGATGTTACATTTGCACATAGGACCCCTTGTTCGAAAGGAGCTTCTGAACTCTCTCGTCCATTGAATTTGTCATTTTTTGGATGGTTTCTGCTTCAATTGTTTTGCATGAGGACAGAATACCCTCCCAGAGCTGTTGCTTAGATGTGAACTGCCTCCCGCCATCATAGACACTCCTTTTGATGATGCTCCAGAGGTTCTCAATGGGGTTGAGGTCAGGGGAGCATGGGGGCCACACCATAAGTTTGTCCCCTTTTATGCCCATAGCAGCCAGAGATGAAGATGTGTTATATGCAGCATGAGACGGTGCATTATCATGCATGAAAATGATCTTGCTGCGGAATGCACGGTTCTTCTTCTTGAACCATGGCAGGAAGTGCTGTTTGAGAAACTCCACATACATTATGGAGTTCATCTTTACCCCTTCAGGGATCCTAAATGGGCCGACAATCTCTCTCCCCATGATTCCAGCTCAAAACATTACTCCACCTCCTCCTTGTTGGCACCGTAGCCGTGTTTGCATGGGGTGTCCATCAACCAGCCATCCTCCACTCCATCCATCTGGACCATCGAGCGTTGCATGGCACTCATCGGTGAACAAAACAGTTTTGAAGTCAGTCTTCATGTATTGTTTGGCCCACTGGAGCCGTTTCTGCTTGTGTGCAGTGGATAGAGGAGGTCGACAGGATGGCTTACGCACAGCTACAAACCTCTGAAGGACCCTGTATCTTGTTGTTCGGGGGACGTTGGAGGCACCAGCAGCTTCAAAAACTTGTCTGCTGCTATGACAAGGCATTTTTGCAGCTGCTCTTTTAACCTGACATAATTGCCTATTGGAAAGAGTCCTCAATTTTCCCTTATCACCACGCACACGTGTGTGCTGTGAATCAGCTACATACTTCTTGATTGTGCGATGATCACGATGAAGTGTCTTGGCAATGTTGATTGTAGTCATGCCTTGACCTAAACACTCCACAATTTGTTGCTTCTCAGCAGCCAACACATCCTTTTTCTTTCCCATTTTGGCTGAAAATGTAGGCTGCTTAATAATGTGGGACAGCCTTCTTAAGTAGTCTTGCCTTTAATTGGACACACCTGCCAAACTAATTAGCACAGGTGTCTGCAATTGCTTTCAGTGATATAAAGAGCCCTGACACACATCACCATCAATGAGTTTAACTGACAAACAAAAAAATTCTTACCTTATCGCTCCTAAACACTTTTTGCATAATAATTTGGAACACAGTGTAGTGATAAATTGCTGTACCAATATGTCACAGATCAGCAATATACAAGACAGAAACTGTTGAATATGTGTTTCATTCCAAAGCAGCCAACTAAGCCTGCCTTACTAAATCCCAAACGCTACATTGGCCTGAAGCTAGGAATTCATGAGCTTTATAAATGGTCGAAGAACTGCATGAAGTCGCTATACATTGAAACCTCTCTGAGAATACCACTATCCTAAGTGAATGGGCTCTCTTCTTTCAGAGGACCACTCCTGTAGAAGACTGTAGATATATTTTCCCATGTCTCATATACTATCTTTAAAAGTGTTATGCCATGATTGATGTAAAAAATGACAATCAGATATCATATAGTACAGGGCTGGCTAACCTGCGGCTCTCCAGCTGTTGTAAAACTACAACTCCCACCATGCCCTGCTGTAGATTGATAGGTATAGGCAAACTGCATGCTGGGAGTTGTAGTTTTGCAACAGCTGGAGAGCAGGAGGTTGGTCATCTCTGATATAGTACAAGACAATCTCTCTAGCTAAAACCAGCCCTGTACCACACAAGGAACCAGAGCTCCAGTTGTTCTGTTAGATTTATTTCTGGCTGGCAGCTCAGATGGTATGCCCTTTCTGCTGTAGCTCTCTCCCTATCACAGCTCATAGGCTGTGTCCTTTCTACTGTAGCTCTCTCCCTATCATAGCTCATAGGCTGTGTCCTTTCTACTGTAGCTCTCTCCCTATCACAGCTCAGAGGGTGCATCCTTTCTGCTGTAGCTTTTTCCCTCTAACAGCCACAGAAGATATTGCTGTTGTCAGTTGAAGATGTAAACTGAGCTCTTGCAACCACCATAGTGAAGTGGACAAGAAGTGGAGAAAGAACAAACAGCAGGTGGCGCTATAGAGATACATTTTATTGAACAACAGTAGTTATGCAAAATTTTTAATTACATGCATTCGCAAAAGTATTCAAATTCAGGTGCTGGTTTTGGATACTTTTCATGGCACAACCCCTGTAAATAGCAAACAAGTCCAACACACACGTATCATAGCATCAGGTAAGTACATAATCCAGAAAATAATATGGCATGTTATATTTAAGTATCTAATATATAAGGCTGAGTGTATGTATGTATGTGTGTATGTCCACTAAAGGAATCTGCACCGTCGCATTTACAATCATGAGGCTGATGTAACTCACATCACCTTAATAGTATACTAATTCTGTGGGGTTTTATATACTGTACTGTCAATTACAGACAATAATGCCTCGCTGTGGAGGTCTTTGTTAGGGGGGGCGGGTGGGGTGCTGTGGAACTCACTGTTAAAGGAGCGGGCTGCTGTGACGGTCAAAGTAAAGGGGTGGGCTGCTGTGGAGGTCACATTTTAAGGAGGTGGGGCACTGTTAGTGTTAAGGGGTGGAGGGCTGTGGAGGTCACTGTTAAAGGGGTTATCCCACGTGTAATGTAAAAAATGGAAATCAGATATGATATACTACATGGCAACCTCGTTTTAACAAAGCTAGAACCAGCCCTGTACCTCACATGGATCCAGAGATCTCCCCATTCATTGCTCTGATAGATTTATATCAAGTTGACAGCTCGAGGAGTGTCTTTTCTACTGCAGCTCAGGGGGCGTGTCTCAGCTCTCCCTATCACAGCTCAGGAGGCAGTTAACAGTTGAAACTGAGCATGTGCGGCCTTCTCAGTCAATAGGTCAAAGAAATAAGAAATTAAGTGGCACTATACAGATACATTTTATTGAATAACTCTGTAGCTGAACAAAATTTTTAATGACATGCAATTACAAAAGTATTCAGCTGCAGGTGCTGGTTTGAAAACTGTACAATATTTTTCGTGGGACAACCCCTTTAAGGGGACGGGGTGCTGTAGAGGTCACTGTTATGGGGGATACTGTGGATATTTTTTAACGACACATCAAAAACATTAAATTAAATAGATGAATTATGCCCCTGTGAAGCCGAGTCCTTCTGCTAGTATTCTATATATATAGCTGGTAATAAAACATTTCTTGTATAAGGAGAAGCAATGTTATGTATCCCTTTTAAGAGGCATTAAACTGAATTAATGATTGACATTCACTCTTCTCTGTGAATGAATATATGCTTGTTACTGTAGTTGAACCAATTTAATAGTCTCAATGAACTCTTCAGTGAATGTGCCAGTACTATATTCTTGTTGGCTTTCACAGTCATGACTATGTAAGATTGAAAGTCTATAATTTCTTCTCTTGGTTCTTGATGCACACCCTTCAATTGGATTTCTCCAGAGTCTTCTTGAATAAAATGACCGTGTTTGCATTGGTAATCCTAAGAATCATCCTCAAAGTATGTGTTCGTTTTTGTTCTCTTGCCATAAAGGAGGAGGAAGGATCATTAGTGAGTGTTGGCAAAATCTTCAACTCTAGTCAAGAATTGTACATTTATACAGCTTTCTTGTATTTAGACAGGATGTTTGTTCAGCTTAATATTTTCATTGAAGCTGTGGAGTTTAATTATTGTAGAATGCTGTTTATGTACATAATAGAAGAAATAACCTGACAAACGCTAATCCCTTAATGAACAATGCCATAATCATGGTTCCCTTCTTACTATGTATGCTTCATGCTGCTTGTATCAAGGAAAAGTAACTATAGTACATCACAGTTTAGGTAATGTTACTTGTCTATACAAGTTTCTGAGAATACAAGACCGCAGATGGTAATGGTAACTTATGGTCTTTCTGTATTCAATAGTACTGTTTAATGTAAATTCTTCATTACTGTCAGTCATGTGCTGCCAGATATGCGACAAAGATATGTAGTCCATTGCAAAACTCTCCATGAATGGCCAACAATTGAGCTGAAAATTGATATGCATGCTTTCCGTGAAGAACATGAGCAGTGTATGTTTGTGATTCACTGATGTGAATAAGCCCTTAATGGAAATTTTCTACATGACGAGGTGTCTCCATAATAGCAGACTCCGAAAAACCCTTCTGTGGTCTGATCCTAAATTCTCTTCCATCTGTTCCCTACTTCTTGGTAACCTGACAATAGTATGTTATTAAGAGAAAGGCAGTACAAACACTGAACCTAATATTCTTCTCCCTAGAGCTCAGACTTATAAATCTAAACCATGGCCACCTCATCGATTTGTCTTGGCTTGGAGTAAATAAAATCCACATTGATCTTTCTCTTACTAAACAATGACTATATGTAGCTCTGTTAAATGATCTCTGTTGAATTCATCCATCTTTCCAATGTAGACTGTTGGTGGTCTAGATTTTTATTGATATGAACATTTGTTCATCAGAGATCCAGATATCGACTTGCCTGCTCGGCTTGACTTGAAGATGAGTACATTGCAAATTAGTTCACACAGACCTTCGGAGGCCTTGTTTCCAGTAGAAGAAAGAAGGAAAATGCTTAGAAAAGTAAAGCTGTTTGTTCTTCTAGGATCCAGTGACAAAGCAAGATACTGAACGGAATGCAAGCCTGAAATGTGCTTCTGTCATCTAATAGATTTCTTCTAAGAACAGAATGATAATAATAGATTTTTTTAAAGGGGTTGTCCGAGTTATGACAAAAAATATATAGCACTGTAAATCTGATGGTCAGCAATATATAACTAAGTTAAGCAAGTTTTAGGCAAAAAAAATCCATATTTCCTAATTTCCCTGGTTCTCTTCTGGTCTTTGTGTACATGCAATAACAACAATCTCAGCCCCTCCCCTTCCCCCCCCCCTCTGCAAAGGGAATGAATAAAAGTGCTGAGTGACATGTCTGCCTGCTGGAATACTCAGCAGCATGTTGTATGTGTAGGACTACAAGTCCCAGCTGTACAATGACACTGCTAATACATACAGGAATTTCTCCCTACCTGTTCTTGTACAGTACAATTCCTCTACAGCTCTTGTGCCCAGCATTTGTCTCCTTTCACTGCTGCAGCTACTGTTTGTTGTAAAGCCTTGAGCCCTCAGTGTGTTCTGGCTGAAGGGGTTAATGTTTTATCTGAAGGAAACCAGGGAGAGAGCAGATAGAAGCCCGGCAAAGAAAGGGGGCGTGGCCAGTGACGTCCTGTTATCTGAACTCTGAGGCTTGTGAACGAAACATCACAGAGCAGAGAGATAAGGTGACATCACAGGTCATGTGACCCTCAGTCAACTCTGAGAAACCAGCAGCTTTAGAAACACAAAGTATATGGGAAAGTTGTTATACCTGACAAGTTAGAAACATATAAAGAACAAAAAAATAACTCGGACAACCCCTTTAATGACATGCGTAAGATAATTTCACAGTATCAATTGGTGGACATCCATTGACTATAATAGGCTCTGATGGTGATCTGTCCAGTTTCCGGAATAAATGCCAACTTTAGGCTGGATGAATACCACTGCTGAAGCTGCCATAGTATGAACCTAGAATCAGTGACCATAAAGACAACAGTAGAATACATTTCTACCACCAGCAACAACCCACTTTTAGGCTCCTTGAATATGTGCTCAGTTGCAAAGTAAAAGATTTACTCTGTTGTGGGCACAATGAGACATTGTATTTTATAGCCACCATCTGTAGACAGAAATTCTCCTGCAGTGGAGACTAGATGACCTCTGTGCCTGCAATGGGTTTTGTGGTATTCATCTTTATTTGAGATGAATGCATATTATTCATACATTAGTGAAAAATACACATTCTTTACAATGCAGCCTCCAAACTAAATAGCTAGCACTGTAACTTTTGGCAGAGATAAATGGTTGTATTTCCTTAGTCAGCGTAATGTTTCTTGCAAGGTGCCTCGTGGCTCAAAAAATCAGCCCAACTCAATCTTACAAGCAGCTGCTTCTGGACTTGGCTTTTTTTGTGTCAAGGCGATACTGCTGCAAATATCAATATAAGTAATAATGGAGGTAATAACGGGGCAGATCAATTGTAGTGGAAGCTTTCCTCATTCATAACCAGACTGAAAGAAAAATGTTGTACAGCACATTATCTAGATTGCTGCATGTAATTGAATGCTGCTCTCGTGTTATATAAGTCGATGACCCTATTTCACTTCTTAAATCCAAAATACAAGTGATTCTGTGTAGAAAACTGCAATGAAGAGATTTCTCTACAGTTGTCCAATTTACACAGCCTTTACCCTATGATAAAAATTAACTTGAACTTGAACAGTACATGCACCAACTGAGCAGGCAGTGATTAGAAAGGAACTGTTACAAGCAGTGATCAGAAAGGAACTGTTACAAGCAGCAATCACCTCCACAGTATGGGGATGAGTAATCACAACTGCTATCACTTGTCCCCGTAGAGATTCATTGATTCTCACCAGCGGATCGCTATTTACACACATGATCTGCTGACCAGAACCAATTATTTTTGTCTCAGCCTAAGCAAGTATTTTACCCAATGAACAAGCATTTTTTTTTTTGTTTATTGAGTAGTCTGTGACACCTTCGCACGGGCCAGTTTTCGGGAACCGATACACTACCCAATAATAGTCCTGTGTAAAGGGACCTTTTGACTTTTAAATCACCTTACGATTTTATACAGTTGCAACAACTCACACGTGGCCAAACATCAGAACATGTTTGTCTATGGGCAGCAATTAGTCTTGGTTAAGTGCCGGGGTGATGGACCGGCAGATATAGAGTGAGAACGTGCCTAGTGAGAGCTTCTGTTAACTAAGCCTGACCCAGGGAATCTTCATCCTTGAGACTAAAAGCTGGCAGAGAAGCAACTGAACTGAAAGACTACCCCTGAGAGAAAGAGAACAGACATTTCTTGATGGTTAAGAACCACTTTCAAGGCCATGCTTGGACAATCAGTAAAGTAATCGCTTGTTTATGGTAAAGACTTTACTGCTGTGAAAAGGGTATATTGCTTGGTCACCACACATTTTTGAGATGGGCTGGCTATCAGGATCTAAGATCTGTGCCCCACAGACTGGGCATTGCAGAAAGTGTTATTGTCAACGAAATTGCACATCTGTGGTTATTTGGGAAGATTGCAAAGTGTATTTGGAGAGGCTTCGGGAAGATTACTGCCATCATTGCTAGTGCATGTATGTGCATCTACATGTACATAGCTATTGGGAAAAGCCTAGTCAGTGATATACCTTAGAATTGTGCCTATTGCTGCTATATAAGTACTGCAACTCCCATCATCTATCCAATAAAGAGAGACTTTGTTTATTGCAACCAAATGGGCCTGGTCATTGACTCCATCCATCAATCGCCAGCTCTACATCTATCCACCCGCTCTCCTTCTTTGCACACTGCCGATAACCCATCTAGGGTACCCCAACCACCATCAGACAAGAGATCCCAAGGGTCCAAAATGTGCCCTGATGGAATCTACTCATTGCACATGTGGCCTAGGGAGCGCAAGAAGGAGAGGCATTAGCCACAGTGAGGACTACTACCACCCTTGTTGCCACCTCCACCACTCCCTTCTTCACTAGCTCCTGTTGCCATCATGTCACTGTGCTTGGTAAGCTGTGAGGAGGCCGTGGCACTCACTAGAGCTCTGGTAAACACTGCAATGTCCTCAAACAGCTGATCGAGTTGGACCTCTGCTAACCTCATATTGATGTGCTGTCCTCAAGGATAGGCCTCCAATATGAAAATCCTGGGAAACCCCTTGAATATTACTTGCTTTACTATTATGAATGGTGTTTATGTTCCTTGCCATATTTATCTCTTCTTTTATAGTTACTAAGTTAAAATAAAGGTTCACTAGGTAACGAACACACTTTTGAGTACTGTACTGGTGTTAGGTTATAATCTTTATTGGTTTTTATGTACTGTGTAAAAAGGCTCTAATCCCTAAATATCATTATAATAGAATAAACAGTAGTGTATTTAGATGGTAAGTGGGGTAAAGACTTTACAAAGATGTTTAGTCCTGATAACAGCTTGTTAAAACCTGTAAAATGTGTAGATCACTCTGAACTTAATTTTATGTGATGAATCTACCATAAGACTAAACAATTCCAGCTGGGGATCAGATGTTTAGTTTGGGTTCCGTCCAAGTTTTAACTTGTTCTTTATAACCAGCTGTAAAAAGCCTGATATGCAGAATAGTTCCTTTGCAACTAAAAGTATGTACTTTCCTAAGTTCATCTACTTTATAGAATCATTTTTTTCAATGTACATTTTTTCATTGTAGAACACAAGGACATGTTATTCACCCTCCATCTATCACAGCTAATAAATACAGAGGTCATAAATTAAAGCTGCAGCTCTAATACATATTTTTCTCCTGTCTTTAGACCAAAGTCAAGACCAAAAAATAATGTATGGTATCAGTTTCTAGAAACTGCAGGAGATCACTTTAGGGGAAAAAAAGATGCAGGAAACCAGGCTTTACTCATGGACAGACTGTCCATAGACTCTACAGGGAAAATTCCCGGTGGGCCGATATCCCGAGGGCCGCCCAAGACCTCCTCTTGGCCTCCAGCCAGGTACATAAAGATCTGATGTTCTCAGCAATAATTGATTTAAGAGCATCAGGTACTTATGCATCTGGCCAGCAATGGTAGATGCCCTCCTGAATACAACTGTTTTGCCGATCTCAGGATGATGATACAGTTTCCTATTGTGGTGCAAGTGGCAGCATTTTGTGCTGAACTTTGGTATCTGGTTCTGATGGGGCAGTCGTTTTTGCTGCGCTGTGGAATTTAATGCTGCTGGGGCAGTATTATGTGCTGCACTGTGGTGCCTGGTTCTGCTGGGGTGGTATTTTGTTGTATACTACGGTATTGCTGGCCCTGCCTTCTTCTGTTGCCCCACCTTCTGTCATTTTGGACCCGCCTACAACATGGAGCCACTTTTAGTTTTTTTCTAGGGTTCCTTTAAGTTTCCAGGCCGCTCCTGGCTGTACTCCATTTCTCTAGAATTTTCCTCTCATTGGTGTATTACAAAGATAACTTCAATTTTCAAAAGAAACAATAAATTAGTTCAAATGTGCAAGAAACAAACTGCAATACACTGTGTACATGGCAAAATGTTTATTCAACTTTAAACACATTTTTTGCATGCAGGTCCTTTTTTCCCCACTAAAAAAAAGCATACTCCTGAAGGGAACCAAATGGCCCACATTATAGTCAGTGGGGCCTGTTTGGCTCCATTTTGTTCAGTTATGTGCTGAATCCGGCACTTTTGCTAATTTCATCTTTTAACAGAGCAGAAGAACAGAAATGGCTAGTAGTGGTGTGAACATGCCCTTGCTTATCTTGCACTCATTCTTAATTACAGCCCATAATATAGTTCAGAGCGGCATTCACAGTTCTGCTGGCTTTAGAGCAGAAATCTCCCAGCATTCTTTGCAGTTTTCAAAGCCTCCATAGAACTAGCATTCTGCAATATTGGCAATCAGCTTAGCTGTTAGGAATGTGTCTGTTGACAAACTTGTTGATAGTTGCCAACCTTCAGATTTGTGAAAGCAGCTCTGTATTGTAATACGGGCTGTAACTCAGGATTAGTTCCTTAGATTACTGCTTTCATTCTTCACAGACTGGACCTGACAACTCTCCTGACATGTCAGGAAATAACCATTCTGGGGCATCTGTTCATAGCACTCTGCATTGTGCTGTTCTTCTGTTATTCCTCCTGAATATTTTTGAATAAATTAAGAACTGATTACTACCATTCCCCTTGTCAGGGGCTTGTTCCTAGACAGCCCAAATGACAGACCATCCAAATGGATGGTGTCAGAGTGTTTATGGACACCCCCAGCTGGTACATCCCCAGTTAAATTCAAACATTTCTAGGCAGAATAACAGTGGAACGGCACAACACAAAGTTCTAAGAAAATGTGATCCAGAATTGTTATTTCATGAAGAATTCTAACGTATTTACTAAAAAAGACAAATCAGTAGAGGTGATAAGTCCTCTTTAAAGGAGACTTAATTTTAGTTTTTCAAAGATATTTGCAAGGATTGTTTTATATGTTTTTTTTTATTGTGTATTCTCTGCTTCTAACAGTCATGCCAAATCCCAGTATTAGGTAAAACATGGATATCATTCAACTATTAATGAATCTCTCATGAGCTATAAAGCAGCTCCATGATGTTCTGTGATATCCAGTTTAGACATTGCATTTTCAATTTAACCAGTACCTGGCATACTGTAGATGCCACCTGGGTCAGAGTCAGCATCAGGTATAACAAAGGAAATGCAAATTCCACAGCAATCTAAGTTAACGTGCCCCACACTTTTCAATGTTAGGAAAGGTATAACATTTAAATTTTTGGTGAAGAATCAACAAGTGGGTCACAATTGTGAAGTGGAACAAAATTTATTGGATCATTTAAACTTTTTTTATAATAATAAAACTGAAAAGTTGGGTGTGCAAAATTATTTGGCCATTTACTTTCAGTTCAGAAAACTCACTCCAGAGGTTCATTGAGGATCTCTGAATGATCCAATGTTGTCCTAAATGACTGATGAAGATAAATAGAATCCACCTGTGTGTAATCAAGTCTCCATATAAATGCACCTGCTCTGTGATAGTCTCAGGGTTCTGTTTAAAGCACAGAGAGCATCATGAAGACCAAGGAACACACCAGGCAGGTCCTTGATACTGTTGTGGGGAAGTTTAAAGCTGGATTTGGATACCAAAAGATTTACCAAGCTTTAAACATCCCAAGGAGCACTGTGCAAGCGATCATATTGAAATGGAAGGAGTATCAGACCACTGCAAATCTACCAAGACCCGGCCGTCCCTCTAAACTTTCATCTCAAACAAGGAGAAGACTGATCAGAGATGCAGCCAAGAGTCTGTCCATAGGACAACAATCAGTCGAACACTTCACAAATCTGGCCTTTATGGAAGAGTGGCAAGAAGAAAGCCATTTCTCAAAGATATCCATAAAAAGTCTCATTTACAGTTTGCCACAAGCCACCTGGGAGACACACCCAACATGTGGAAGAAGGTGCTCTGGTCAGATGAAACCAAAATCCAACTTTTTGGAAACAATGCAAAACGATATGTTTGGCATAAAAGCAACACAGGTCATCACCCTGAACACACCATCCCCACTGTCAAACATGGTGGGTGGCAGCATCATGGTTTGGGCCTGCTTTTCATCAGCAGGGACATGGAAGATGTTTAAAATTAACGGGAAGATGGATGGAGCCAAATACAGGACCATTCTGGATGAAAACCTGTTGAAGTCTGCAAAAGACCTGAGACTAGGACGGAGATTTATCTTCCAACAAGACAATGATCCCAAACATAAAGCAAAATCTACAATGGAATGGTTCAAAAATAAACGTATCCAGGTCTTAGAATGGCCAAATCAAAGTCCAGACCTGAATCCAATTGAGAATATGTGGAAAGTGCTGAAAACTGCTGTTCACAAACGCTCTCCATCCAACCTCAAAGAGCTCGAGCTGTTTTGCAAGGAAGAATGGGCAAGAATTTCAGTCTCTAGATTTGCAAAACTGATAGAGACATACCCCAAGCGACTTGCAGCTGTAATCGCAGCAAAAGGTGGCGCAACAAAGTATTAATGCAAGGGGGCCGAATAATTTTGCACGCCCCACTTTCAGTTTTATTATTACTAAAAAAGTTTAAATGATCCAATAAATTTCGTTCCACTTCACAATTGTGACCCACTTGTTGTTGATTCTTCACCAAAAATTTAAAATGTTATATCTTTTTGTTTGAAGCCTGAAATGTGGCAAAAGGTTGAAAAGTTCCAGGGGGCCGAATACTTTCGCAAGGCACTGTATATAAAATAAGGTGCTGTGGAGAAGGCAGCTTGAATTGCACACATGCCCAGGTTCAGTATGCTGAGCGTATATCTGGGAACAGATATTGGAGCGATAAGATAGTGAATGTGCTAAGGTTAGGCTAGTTGCACACTAGCAGCTACGATACAACGGACTGTTCTGGTGGGGAACAGCCTGCTGGATTGGTCAGAAATTTGTAATGCTCCATCCGACCCCATTCACTATAATAGGGAGGTGCGGAGATCCAGCCGAATTCTGGCAAATATGCTGAGTTGCATGTGATTAAAGTTTTAGTATAGCCACTGACTTATTCAATGAAATCTATCCGTATAGCGTCACCTGCTGTTTGTTCTTTTCCTTATTTCTTGTCCACCTCACTGAGATGGTCGCATGCGCTCAGTAATCTTCAGCTGCTGTCAGCCATATGTTCTGGTAGAAGCTGTGGCAGTTACAGGGAGAGAGCTATAGTAGAAAGGACACGCCCAACAGCTGCCAGGCTGAAATAAGTCTAGCAGAGCAACTGTAGCAATGAATGGAGAAATCTCTGGATCCATGTGAGGTACAGGGCTGGTCCTAGCTTTGGTAGAAAGAGACAGTCATATAATATATGATGTATAATTTAAATTTTTTCCATCAATCATGACATAACCCTTTAGGAAAAAATAGAGGTAACTTTTTACATTGAACATGCAGTTGCAGCATATTATAGAGCTGGATGAGCTGATCAGATTGATGTATACTTTTGTGCAAAAAAAATTCTGAATAAGTTGTAACTTATCGATTGAAATCCTTTCTAGCTTAGGAGTCCAGTGAATGGTCCTAATTCAGTGATTGACAGCTATCTCTGTAAGCAATCTCATACAGGGAAGACTAATAGTTATTGGGTGAGACCACCCACTGGACTCCTAAGCATAGAAAGAGCAAGGATTTCAATTGTTACATTACAACTTACTACTTTCCCCTCAAAACTATATATATCAATATGCTCAGCTCATCCAGTTCTATAACTTGATGCCGGATTGGATAGCATTTTCATGGTGACAGGTTCCTTTTAAAAAGGACCTGTTGCCTATCTTCACATGGCTGTAAGTAAAAGTTTTATTCCCCATGATATAGCAAAACTGAAGAATCTTTCTTTACAATTCTGCATTGTGCTATTCCTGTTATTCCTCAACTGTATGAATAAACTGACAATGGAGCACAATTTTAAATAACTAGACTAATATGTTATTAATTACTGTACAAAAATTAAAAGATGGCAATGACGTGGTAGCAATAACCTGAATACAAGACACATAGAGTAGAAGGGCTGATGCAAGAAGAACCCATAGAAATTCATATGTTTGTGTGAAAAATGCAACCAAATGTAAGGCATGCGTTGCTTTGTGTTTCTCATGCAGGTCAGTGAAATAAAACTGAACCTCCTGAAGGACTAACTTTTTCACTGAGGTTGCTAGGAGATGCTGTGGGTTATTCTTCAGTTTTTATTTGTGCATGTGACAAAAGAATGAAAGCTGATGACATCTGTGAGGAAAAACACAAGAACAGAATCACAGAAAACACTGGGATGGATTCACTAATCTTGTAGATGGTATAAACTTAAGGGTATATTAAACGGGCAGATTTTCTGCCCGATGATTGATAGTTAGCGATCATCTGGCAGTCTAATATTGCTGCCAATTGCACAATGAATGAGCAACCGCTTGTTCATCGATCAGTTCAGATCTTTAAGCATGCTGAAAGATCAGGATTTGCCGGCAGCAGATCGTGCTGTCTAATTACGATCTGCCGCCAGCAAACCACTGTAGAGCATGGGGATGATCGCTCATCCCCATGTTGCCGAGAAGATTGCTGCATGTAATAGCACTGGTCTCTTCAACAAGCAAGCAGGCGATTGCTGGGAGGGAACGCTTCCCTCCCAACAATCATCTGTGTGATCGGGGTGTCTAATATACCCTTTAGACAGGCTGTCTGGACTTGCACCGAATTTGTCACAGTGGCTCAGGCTGGTTGATAAATGTGACGCACAATTTTCAGGCCAATTATTGTGAACAATAGTTCATATAAATGCTTATTCCTAATAATTGTCCTATATAATCAAGCAGCCAGTCAACCCTCGTTTGTCGGCTGATGGACTCACCAAGATGATTAAGATGCCCCATTTTCACAGCACATCTCTCTGTGTAATCAGGGAGGTGCTGCCGATAATCAATTGCGGTAGTAATCGTTCCTCCCACATTCAGTTTGCATCAACATGTGTGATCAGGCCGCAAATGAGTGCTAATGGATCAGATATCATCCCTCAGCGCGCAGAATGCCTGAACATTGTGCAGTGTAATAAATGAATATTGGTCCGCTCACAACACCCTATTTCATAAAACATTTATTCAATCCCTCATATAAACTAATATAAAATCCAAATAAATACAATTGATAGATATAAATCAATAATAAAATAAATCAATTCATACCCCAATCGATAAATCCAAAATACCTTTTACACTATATATAAAAATATGTTAATTCATCCACAGTAGCAGTCCTGGTCCCAATTAAAACAACACATGTGGAGCTCTCTCCTGTGTGTTCCACTTTTTAAAATGTTATTGCCTACTTCCCCTCGTTTTTACAGCATCCTATTGTATACTTTTGTTTTATGTCCACATTATATATTGGTTGTAAAAAGGCAACTCAAATTTCATGCATATGTGACTTGCATATATTTGATACGTGGTGCCACTCTTGGTTGTCCATATAATTTTAAACCACCACTCTTAAATCCTTTTGATATGGCTCAATGCCTGAAGTTGCACTCTATATTGCATTCATTCACTTTTAACACAGGTATCAGGTCCTCCTCTTGTTTCCAATTAAAGATGTATACTCTGACAGTGCAATCAGTCTCTAGGACTTTTACTACATGGTCATATTATAATGGCTATATTTCCCTTATTTTTCTTGGGATATAGAGAAGGTATCTCTTACCAGAGTCCCTACTTGGGATATACAGCCAGTATCTCTTACTAGAGTCCTCGGTCGGCTTGTCACTCCTGTGGGGATTGGTGTCTCATACCCTGACTCTGTTGCGGCTCCCCACTTGATTTATTGTATTCAGCCGCGGCTGTCAGTACATGTCATTCGGCCGTGACTTGTCAGAGCATGCGCTGTAGGGATTTCTACATGCCGACCCTCCGGAAGTATTTATTTGATTCTCACCTGGGGGTATATTTTCGTTTTTTCTGCCAGGCAGTTTTGGATGCTGTAGTTATGGTAGTACATTATGCAATTGTGCAGTGTAATACAGGCTTTACAGTATACCAACTATTCCTTGGCTAAGGGCTCATGCACATGGCCGTTGCCCGGCCGTGGCCAGATTGCGGCCCGCATCACGGATCGCAGATCCCATTCAAGTGAAGGCAAATTGCGGTCCACAGCACTGGCACTGACCGCACACGTTCGTGTGCATGAGCCTTTACTTTGAGTAATAATTTTCCCACTACAGTTGTGGAGCAATTTTGGCACAAAATGGTGCATCGTAGGCAATGCTCCATATCTAGTGATGCCATGCTCCTTTCCATTAACTCCAACCTTGTGCCACTTTTTTAGACACATATTAAATCCGGGCCACTGAATCAAACTGAAGCAAAACTGAGGGAAAAATGTCAGCTTTTCATTGACAGAACTTGCACAAGTTTAATTTCACTCCTTAGCCCTAATGGACTGTTTTATGGCTGGACTGACTGAGAGAAAAAAGAAAGATTCATATAAGTTTCCCGCATGATACATTAGTAACACTCATGCCGAGGAAAGTGAAGAGGACTGCTGTTAGTTAAAGCTCGTTTATGTGTTAAACGACATTCTGAATATTTCTTCGTAATGGTCCCAGTAAGGATTGTGTTTAAAAGATTCTACTTGATGGAGAGAAAACTGGATTATTGAAGCCTTGCTTCAATTAACATAATTAACATATTGCTTGTTACACATTCCAGATCGTCCTTGGCTTCGCGTCCTGCATTTGTCTCACTTTGAGTATAATCAAAGCAACTCCATAGCAAACAGAAAGAAACCAATTCTAATTGCTTAATGGAAACATTATTCTGGTCCATGAAAAATGGTGTTAGCCTAGAATAGTGCAGCATCTATCTTCAGTGTCTATTCAAATTCTCAGTTTGGAAATTGTGTCAGTGCTGTATAAAATAATGTGAAGTACCATAATTTCAATATGGATATCAGAAGCGCCCTGTTCTCAGAATTGCTGGGGCTCCTAGCTATCAGCCCTGTGATCAATACTTTATCATCTTCCTATGACAGATCATAAAACATCCTGCAGCCAAAATTAAAATATGACTGCAGCTTTTTATAAGTTTTTAAAGATCAGTGACTTTAAGATATTAAAAGATCTAGGTTGCAATTGCTTACCTCAAATACTGCTTACACCTAGGGCCAGCCATCTATTCTAATCCCTTGTCCAATGGTCCTTTCACTATGCTTTGTTATTCAGTGGTCACTCCGAGTGTGCCATTTGTTTAATAAGAATATACAGCTTTAGCCACCATTATTTTGAATGGTGTAAAGGGTTGTTCTCTTGTGAGGGCCTCAATGGCAAACCCTCCAGAGTGGTCAGATCTGTGGCTGGACCTGCTGAGGGAATGATACTTACCAGGAATGATTCCTTCCGACAATGATGAAGGATCCTTCCAAGAGATGAACAACCCCTTTAACTGAACAAAAACACATTACAGTAATACAACATATCCTGTTAAAGTGAGTGTCCTGGTGCAGCTGGTGTTGAAATAATGCTTTCTACATCTGTACCTAGTGGTTTAGGTGAGTGCCAGGGGGGAGAGTTACCTTGTGCCCACAGAAAGCAATCAGGTCTCCTGAATATACTTCCTGGTATGTTGTTCATGGGTTAGCATTCAGTGCCAGTGGGACCCCTGTATTACCATTCTGTTCTCAAAGATGCACTTGCGTGGTTTGAATGTCAGAGATACACAATTGTGTGCTCCAACCATTCTATAAAAGAGGAGGCAGAGGCACTCCAGCAATTACCACAAGTCACTATGCTCTCCTGATTTGTCTGAGCTTCAGGTGTTAGATCACACATTGAAGGCCTATCCTAATGATTGGCCATTACTGTTATATCTTGGAAAATATCTTTAATATGGCTAGTCACCCAAAAGAGTCCATAAATAATAACCTTGATGGTATATAAAGCAATAAATAATTGGCCTAGGAGGTATTTGAGGGCTTCACCGTTTTCTTATGGTTGAACAGAATTCTCAGTTTACCTGATCACCTGCCTGGGGATTGCAGCTGAAGAGATAAATGAAGCTGTTATGGGACACACCACACCTGGGTGCTTGGATACAAAATACACCAGGGAAATAATGAAAAAAATATCACAAAATCAGTGACCTAACTAGAGGGGTCGCAGCAGTTGCAACCAGGTCTTTGTGTGCGACTGCTAGGGATGAGCTAAGAGGATCAGGTGGGACACATGTACAGGATGTCAGGCAGAAATATGGGGTGGGAGCAGGCAACATGGTCTGGCTGAGTAAATGTAGCAATTAGATCTGGTCTCCCTCTAGAGCAGGGGTGCACAACATTTTCTGGCTTGGGGGTGACATTATCAGACTGAAGCAATGTCAAGGTCCGAAAATAAAATTTAAAAGGGTATTAACAACTAAAATACTGTATTTATGGCATATTGAATATGCAGTATACTATCAATGTCTTGTTACAGTTCTAGGACTCCCACCTAAAGGGAGAATACATGATCCCTGCTCTAGAGTCTACTTTTGAGTCCTTCTTTGGTCTTCCCCCTCTACCAGGCCTCTCCTCCTATAGATGTTCCCGTCTACAGTGCAGAGTTCAAGAGAGTTATGGCTTAACTCTCCCCTTGCTCTCATCTATGCTCTTTTCATTTGGAGGGTGAGGAAGTTTGCAGAGAATGCACCTGAACCTCTAGTTTACATGGCACTGTAAGTGAAAATGCACAAATTAAGCTCCAATTCTGCGCTAGTTGATTTTCTATTTTCTAATTGTCTCGTTTTGTTAAATAAAGGCCCCCATACACATTAATGTATTGTCAGCCAAACCCACAGAGAACGCAGCGAAGTGAATATTTTCATGCAATCCTTTTGTTTTGCGAGGGAGATAAGCCACTGTCAGAGATGCCTGGCTGTGGCTTTTGCCTCTCTTCCTATTGAATACCTAGACATATTTGGCAGAACCAAATGTATATGTGTATGGGGAGTCGGTAGAGGTAGAGTTAGAAAATGACTGTTCAGTCAACAGCTATTAAATGTGTAAGGCAGCTTTAAGAACCAGGGTCTCCCAATCCTTTCTAGCCACAGCTGACACTTCGTGCATATCTCCTATTCTAGGTTTATGTGCGGACCCTGCAGAAATCACAACTCTAGGAGTGCGCAAAGGCTTCAGTGAGGTGGTCCCTATTCAAAAGTTTGGTATAGGACCAAACACTTTCTAGCAGAGCCCCTGCACAAAATATAAGGAATTTAACATTAAAACTAGTTGGCAGCTTTCCAGTCTTAGAAATCTCCTTAAACAATGTATGCCAGGTCAAGGTGTCATTAGCTTCCCAACTGTATTTTGGGGTACAAAACTTTGCATGTCCTTTACAAGTGAGGCATTTTTCTGCTACATTATAAACTACTCCAATAAACTATTCATAAGAAACAAGAAAGATTGGAAAAAGTTACATACAGGTTAAGTCAGCAACACATAAAAATATTGGAATCATTGTGTACACATACACCGTAGATAAAGCTGAAAGTTAGCTTGTATAATGAGGAAAATCTTCTCACTTGAGATGCTGTCATCATTCTGGAATTTCAGCTGCTCATCTTGGAAAGCGAAACTTGGCCCAGTTTATGACCCCAAGCTGCATGTAACATCGGTTTACATACAGAATACTCTACACTGTACTAATTGCAATGTGGTCACAAGCAAAACAGTTCCAAATAAGAACTCAAACTTCTAATGGCCAGGGCTGGACTATGCATTACATTATGTTGCCTTTGTAAAAAAAAGGGTCTGGAGAGAGAAAAGTATCATGCAGTGAAACCGCTTTAAAAGACCACCTTTTTGTGAAGACTTTACATTTCATAATGTGCTAATATACTGTGCATGCTGGCAAGCTACTTTGAGAGGTCCATCGCTCTAGAAAACAATTGTTCGAGACGTTTTCTGTCATTGTCCTAAATATGTTTTACTCTAGAAGGAACTGGGTTTCAGTGATTACTCATGACATGTTCAATGGTTCTGCAGGCCATAAGCTCAACAGAGAATGGTGCTGTGACCATCAGATACCAAGTGACATCTCTTTTGTGAAAAGTAAGACTTGCAATATACAGTAATACTGATTCTGATATAGAGTCATCCATATTGATAGTTGTATTGTCCAATAGGTCTCTCCCAAGGGTAATTTAGTAAGTGAAAGGTTCTTATACCTACAGTTTCCAGCAAAAAACACTCAGCAGATTTTGGTCATGTTCATGACTGACAGACATTCAATGGACATTATGTTCTCTATTGTGTAAATGGTTATACTATATCTTCTTTCTCAGTACACATGAAATGTAAAAAATAGACCTACTAGTCACTTCACCTAGTAAAGTTCAAAATCAATGATTCTTTCCTATCGTAGACCAGAGACATTCCTGTAGAAACATGTGGCTGGAGCTTGTGTAAAGAATGTGACATGTAAAGGTTGTCATGAAGAATAAAAATGACTAAGCCTTTCATTTATGTTATTGGTTGCAGGTGGTGGCCATTGATATGGATATGGCATTTTTTGAACCCAAAATGCAGAACATACTGGAGCAGAAATGTACATCTGATAAAGACTGCAATTTTTTTGACTGTTTTTCAACTTGTGATTTAAAGACTTTCATGTGTGGAGCACAAAGAGAGAACAGTAATCTACAAGTAAGTGGCTCACAAGTAAAGTACAGATGTATTTTGTGTTTCTTGACCCTGCACATCTTCCCGATAATCATTCACTATAGATTTAAGATAAAGTTGTAATTTGGTTGAAATGTGCAGCTTTAAAAAGAGAAAATAACTCTTGTTTGTAAAAGGAAAGCTAAATCAAAGTTCTAGAAACAAACCTTCATGAGACGAAAAATGGGGCCATCTCCTCCTATCCCACTTCATTTTAGGTGGGGGTCATCAGAGGAGACAGGATTTTGTTTAAGTAGTGGTGAATAGTTTATCTGGTCTCTTACTGCCAAAAGTGTGATTTAATGCTACATATTTTTTCATTTTTTGTTGGTGTGTTTTTGTTTTGTTTTTTAGCAAAACTCACCGTGGCCAGATGTTACATGATGACCAGGAAGTATATGTCCTTTGTGTATATTTATGTCCCAAAGTAGGCTCAATCACATACAGAGCCATAGATCTGAGAATAAAAGAACCACCTATATCATATTATTGCCAAAGCTGCAACACCCATAGGGTGTGACCATGTGCAGAACGTTTTATGACGTTTTTGAAGCCAAAACCAGGAGTAGGATTAAAAATATAGAGAAGTAGTATCTTTCCTTAATACTTATTCTCCTTTTATTATGCACACTTACTTGAGTTTGATTCAAAAACTACATATAAAGCCTGCACATGTGGCTGTACTCTTACTCTACTCTTAGTTCACCTGCAAAACATGAAAGGTGTCTGCAGGCAAAGATTAATAATGTCGGGCTTCCAATAATGGGAATAAACAAACAGCATGCTATTTCATGTAATGTGCTGCTTGCCTTTTTCAATAGTAAAACAGTTCTGGGAACATTTATAATCCAGAAATACGCGTATATATTAGGTGTATTTCTGGCACAGATTGACGCAATCTGCAACTTTTCTCCACTCACACCATATCTAATATTGTCAGCGTGGCAGGGGGAAGGGACGGGCCAATTCTCCCCCTTTGTCATGCTGCATTGCACAGCACAAGGATCTGATTGTTTTGTGCTGGTTACGTACCAGGCCTCTCATCACTATGCTAAGTGGAGACTTCTGCCTAGCAGTGTCTTAGTGACTTTACTGGCATAGAGGGTTGCTCACTAGCGCTGCCAGAGGCTGTTTTGGAGGTGGGTACTATGCAACTGTGCCCGGGACGTCACCAGCACAAAACAAACAGATCCTTGCGCTGTGTGATGCAGCGTGACAAAGGGAAGCATCGGAGCAAGGGAGTGCTCCTATGCTCCACTCATATGTAGTCTATAAATAAAGAGCAGCTTATAACCAAGAATCAGCCCTGACCTGGAAAACCCCTTTAAGTACAAATTATAAGGTACAGATAAAGAAATAGATTCTAGACTAATCAAATTTGTTACAAATTTCCCCAAAACATTGGTTACCAGCAAATCCAAAGTTTTTGTGATTCGTCTTGCTCAAATCAATCAAGACTATTCTCACTTTTACAGTTCAAAGGACAGTTCATATGGCATTTTTAGACTGTTCTTTTAACAAAAAAAAATTCCAGTAGTGCAGTGTGTTTTTATACAGGCTGTTTGTTACCACTGGCTACCATCTATTTACCCATACACAGTATCTCACAAAAATGAGTACACCCATCACATTTTTGCTAATATTTTATTATATCTTTTCATAGGAGAACACTGAACATATGACACTTTGATACAATGTAAAGTAGTCAGTGAACAGTTTGTATAACAGTGTAAATTTGGTTTGCCATTTTTACCTAGGGTTGTACTCACTTTTGTTGCCAGCGGTTTAGACATTAATGGCTGGGTATTAGTTATTTTGAGGGCACACCAAATTTACACTGTTATACAAGCTGTACACTGACTACTTCACATTGTATCAAAGTGTCAGATCTTCAGTGTTGTCCCATGAAAAGATACAATAAAATATTTACAAAAATGAGATGTGAGATGCTGTATATTGCTGTCACTTTGACATTTCTAATGCTGTCTTGACCTTTATGATCTTGAAAAAGGTTGGATACAGATTTGGGTAAAAATTCTTGTCCATAAGACCTGTATTTTTTTTAATCAATGCACCCATGGTTAAAAGCTATTATGAATATATTCCTGATATCATCGTAGTAGACTCTTTGCAGTTCTAAAATAGCCATTGACTTCTGAGAATCACAGTACTATATATATATAAAATACATTCACCTTTGTTAGAGAGAGCACTAGTGGCCAGTGTGTTACTAGGGCAATAATCATTTCTAACCGTATGGTTCTCTTTACACCTTTAGTTTTTATTGTATCCTTAAAAGTCAGACCACAAAAGGTATTTAGACCTAAATTTTACAATAAAAACACAAATTCAAACTTTTGACATGTACATATACTGTATATATACAGTACAGACCAAAAGTTTGGACGCACCTTCTCATTCAAAGAATTTTCTGTATTTTCATGACTATGAAAATGGTAGATTCACACTGAAGGCATCAAAACTATGAATTAACACATGTGGAATTATATATACTTAATTATATAATTATATACAAAAAAGTGTGAAACAACTGAAAATATGTCTTATATTCTACGTTCTTCAAAGTAGCCACGTTTTGCTTTGATTACTGCTTTGCACACTCTTGGCATTCTCTTGATGAGCTTCAAGAGGTAGTCACCTGAAATGGTATTCCAACAGTCTTGAAGGAGTTCCCAGAGATGCTTAGCACTTGTTGGCCCTTTTGCCTTCACTCTGCGGTCCAGCTCACCCCAAACCATCTCGATTGGGTTCAGGTCTGGTGACTGTGGAGGCCAGGTCATCTGGCATAGCACCCCATCACTCTCCTTCTTGGTCAAATAGCCCTTACACAGCCTGGAGGTGTGTTTGGGGGCATTGTCCTGTTGATAAATAAATGATGGTCCAACTAAACGCAAACCGGATGGAATAGCATGCCGCTGCAAGATGCTGTGGTAGCCATGCTGGTTCAGTATGCCTTCAATTTTGAATAAATCCCCAACAGTGTCACCAGCAAAGCACCCCCACACCATCAAACCTCCTCCTCCATGCTTCACGGTAGGAACCAGGCATGTAGAGTCCATCCGTTCACCTTTTCTGCGTCGCACAAAGACACGGTGGTTGGAACCAAAGATCTCAAATTTGGACTCATCAGACCAAAGCACAGATTTCCACTGGTCTAATGTCCATTCCTTGTGTTCTTTAGCCCAAACAAGTCTCTTCTGCTTGTTGCCTGTCCTTAGCAGTGGTTTCCTAGCAGCTATTTTACCATGAAGGCCTGCTGCACACAGTCTCCTCTTAACAGTTGTTGTAGAGATGTGTCTGCTGCTAGAACTCTGTGTGGCATTGACCTGGTCTCTAATCTGAGCTGCTGTTAACCTGCGATTTCTGAGGCTGGTGACTCGGATGAACTTATCCTCCGCAGCAGAGGTGACTCTTGGTCTTCCTTTCCTGGGGCAGTCCTTCCTTTTCCGGACTGACTGACCTTCATTTCTTAAAGTAATGATGGCCACTCTTTTTTCTTTACTTAGCTGCTTTTTTCTTGCCATAATACAAATTCTAACAGTCTATTCAGTAGGACTATCAGCTGTGTATCCACCTGACTTCTGCCCAACACAACTCATGATCCCAACCCCATTTACAAGGCAAGAAATCCCACTTATTAAACCTGACAGGGCACACCTGTGAAGTGAAAACCATTTCAGGTGACTACCTCTTGAAGCTCATCAAGAGAATGCCAAGAGTGTGCAAAGCAGTAATCAAAGCAAGAGGTGGCTACTTTGAAGAACCTAGAATATAAGACATATTTTCAGTTGTTTCACACTTTTTTGTTAAGTATATAATTCCACATGTGTTAATTCATAGTTTTGATGCCTTCAGTGTGAATCTACAATGTTCATAGTCATGAAAATACAGAAAACTCTTTGAATGAGAAGGTGTGTCCAAACTTTTGGTCTGTACTGTGTATATATATATATTTACGTATATAAAATGACCACACACATATGGCATATACTGCATACTACTTTATCACAAAGCTTCATATTACTGCATCTTGGCCTCTTGTAGAGAAACAGAGCATCAGGTCGATACGCTGCCCACTCATCACTTCTATTCAATCCATGCTGTTTATGGATTATGTTAAGACTTCCTAAGAACACATTCGCTGCACTTTTGGCCTCCAGGCTCTGGTTAATATCATATTAAAATCAGTTTTTCTGAAATTATTTGGAAATCAGCCCAGATGTACAGAAATGGCTCAGCTATTAGCCACCATTAGCTGCCTGCGGTGATATTTCATACAAGGCACTTTATATTTAGTTGAAAATAAAACTTCCTCAACCATTGCTACACTACAGGCTATAATTTGAAAATGGATACGTAAAGCAACAACAGCAATCCACTTAATTATATGCGGCTGAAGAATTTTTACAAAGGTAACACATTGGGAAGTCCATAGCAAAACATTGCTCATAATAATGGGTTTTTGAACGTGGGATGTCCTGCAGAAATTCACAGAAGTAGAATCTTCTGCATCTGCATTTATTAAGGTAACCATACATAGAAACAGTTGAGAAATAAGCTGATCACAGTGTTTGCCACTGCTGGAGACTCCAGCAATCACCTGCAAAGTAACTTAGCAGCAAGTACCCCATACCCCTGCGGCTCTATCACAAGGGAAACTGAGGCACTACATGCTATCATACAGATGCAGGCTTTGTAGCTGCTCTTCACCCTGGCCAATTAATGACCTAAAAAAATTAATTTGTGCAATAAAAAAAGATACATTCTCTGTTACAGGAGTTATCCCACAAATCAGAAAAATGAGAATATCTGGTGTAATATGCATCATTATTTTAACTATATCAATGAAAAAAAGGTTGCTCTCCAGTGTCATTTTCAGAGTATTCTTCTTTTTTACTCACATTATCTGGAGGACCACTTTCTTCCCTCTTCGTGGATGGACAGCAGCTCATCAAGAACCTGGAAAAAAGACAAGTCTCCAAAAAGTGTTTTTATTTAGAGCAAAATGCAATAATCTTGACTTTTTGTAGCCTAATTTTTGTAGCTGTTACAGCCACTTCTATAATCAGCACAGACAAAATTTTACATAATGGTTTGTAGACAGTTGCACTTTCTTGTAGTTTATTATCAGCTGAAGGTTAATCAGTGTTTTTATGCAGGGCATATCTTTGATCTGCACATCCAATAAGGGTGGGACAGGAAGGTACTTAAATGTAGTTTTAAAGGGGTTCTCCAACCCCTATAATAACCTCCCCCAATGCCCGGGCCCCTCATGTAGATTATACTTACCCCGCTCCCCGACACTCGCGTCACTCCTGATTCCCCCATTGCCTCCCTAGCATCGCCATACCATATTTTTCTAATAACGTACAATCCTTTACAGAGTTTTCCAACATCCTCAAAAATTTTCATCAAAAATAAGCCTTACTTACCTGCTGAATCTCCTTCTGTTTCCATACCACCAGTCTGGTAGTCCGAGGTTCTTTGTTTATGGCACTATGATAACATCACCGACTACTCCATGTGATCACTGCAGCCAGGCACCTCAGTGATCATGTGAGGTAGTATTGCAGATCATTGCTGTATTCAGACTGGCACTGTAACTATGGCATGCCAGTTACCCCTGGTGAGGCCAGTGATTCTTTGCAGTGATCTCATGGAGTAGTCGTTGATGTCATCCCCACAGCAGCAGAAACAAAGGCCACTGGGACCAGGGGTGCACCTAGCCTTTCTGCTGCCTGAGGAAAAAACTGAAACAGT
Source organism: Rhinella marina (assembly GCA_900303285.1). Lineage (NCBI taxonomy): Eukaryota > Metazoa > Chordata > Amphibia > Anura > Bufonidae > Rhinella > Rhinella marina. The sequence continues at coordinate 92,906 of ONZH01003954.1, forward strand.
ACCCCCCAAAAAAAAACAAACACGCCAATTTCGTAACCTAACCTCTTTGCCACAATGAAAGCGCTCATTTCCCATGGTCCTTCGCTGCCTCTTCCTGCCCCTACCTAGTGCTGCCTGCGGTGATCGCCTCACCTGGCCTCATTGGTAGTGCACCACCTGAGATGCAGTGCTGGAGTGGAAAGTGGGGGAGAGGGGGTTCAGCAGTTGAGTAAGGCTTCATTCACATGACCGTATGTGTTTTGCGGTCCGCAGGAAAATGGGCAAGAATAGGACATGTTCTATCTTTTTTGCAGAACGGAAATACGGACATACGGAAACGCAATGCACACGGAGTACCTTCCATTTTTTTTTGCGAACCCATTGAAATTAATAGTTCCGCATACGGTCCGCAATAAACCCGAAACAGACACGGAAACAAAATACGGTCGTGTGAATAAAGCCTAAAACTGATTTTTTAAGAAAACAAAATTTAATTAGAAATGAGCAAATCGATTATAACAAATCGAATTGTCTCATTAGCAGGAGTTCTTTACCTGTAGAGGTCTGTCTCCGAAGCTGACGAAGTGCCCACCTGCCACTTGATTGGCTAAATGTCTGGCCTTGGCAGTTTCCTGCCTGTGCTACTGCTTCAATTAGCAGAGCAAGGGCAGATGCTTGGCTTTGGAGCTATGACTGCACAGGCGCTGCTACCAGTGGAACCTGCATATTTGCTGCTCCCAAGCCAAAGCCAAGCTCTGCTAATCGGGGCAGTGGCACAGTCGGGCTAAATGTCCGGCCCTGTCAATCTAGCAGCTGGTGAGACCTTTCACCTGCAGGAAGTCCTGCTGATAAGACAAATCAATTTTCTCATCTCTATTTTAGATCATTCTTGCCCTTGTTCAAAATGTTTGGGGTCCTGGAATAACTACTTCAAGCTCATAGCAACCATTTCCTTATAAAACTTTATAAAACTTCATGCTCTATCATATTGTGTCTAAAGATCAGGCAGCATATTTGATGTGACATGCTTCATTTAAGTGATTAGTATAAGACAGCATGAACATGAAAAAATGTACTCTTCTGTAAATTCCTTCCTTAGTTAACACAACCATATAGTATCTGTTCTTCATGATACAGTCACATTATACATGCATGTCAGACACTCAAGCTTTAACATAGCAAAAAGCAACCGGTAGCTTAGGAAATGCATATTGCTTTCAGGCTCCCTGTATATGGCTCCTCAGCTGTTGTCAGCTGTGGAGACTATGGTGGACCAGTACAAGCAGGGATGTCATTGCATCACTGAAACTTGGCAACAGGGTCCAAGCTACAAAACTGGCAGCTGACGCTAGGCTAAGAGCCATATCACTGGTATTTGGCTCTGTGGTGAGGACATATAAGGCTTTTGGCACTATGGCCTGAATTGTTTAACGGCACCAGCAAAATATCAATTATCACTTCAACTGGGCATTTCTCAGAATTAAAATCGGTTAGTTTTTTAACCTGTTCTTATATTTTTAATGTGGTTTAACATCAATTTGTATAATTCAGTGTGTCTCTTGACCTAATAAAGACCACAGTATTGGTTTATTTTTCATGATCCCTGTTGATAACTTTTGGATCCATGATTGTATTTGTGATTACAGAAAGTAGCTCATAAGGGGAGCTTTATCAATACTTTGGCATTAATAGGGAATACACTCTGATGAACCTAGCATATGCTAAAGAAACATAGTAACATAGTAACATAGTTTATAAGGCCGAAAAAAGACATCTGTCCATCCAGTTCGGCCTGTTTTCCTACAAGTTGATCCAGAGGAAGGAAAAAAAACCCTGTGAGGTAGAAGCCAATTTTCCCCACTTTAGGGGAAAAAATTCCTTCCCGACTCCAATCAGGCAATCATAATTACTCCCTGGATCAACGACCCATCTCTAGTAACTATAACCTGTAATAGTCACCACCTCCTCAGGCAGAGAGTTCCATAGTCTCACTGCTCTTACCGTAAAGAATCCTCTTCTATGTTTGTGTACAAACCTTCTTTCCTCCAGACATAGAGGATGTCCCCTCGTCACAGTCACAGTCCTTGGGATAAATAGATCATGGGAGAGATCTCTGTACTGACCTCTGATATATTTATACATAGTTATTAGATCTCCCCTCAGTCGTCTTTTTTCTAAAGTGAATAAGCCTAATTTTGATAATCTTTCTGGGTACTGTAGTCCACCCATTCCAGTTATTACTTTAGTTGCCCTCCTCTGAACCCTCTCCAGCTCTGCTATGTCTGCCTTGTTCACAGGAGCCCAGAACTGTACACAGTACTCCATGTGTGGTCTGACTAGTGATTTGTAAAGTGACAGGACTATGTTCTCATCACGGGCATCTATGCCTCTTTTGATGCAACCCATTATCTTATTGGCCTTGGCAGCAGCTGTCTGACACTGGTTTCTACAGCTTAGTTTGCTGTTCACTAAAATTCCTAGGTCCTTTTCCATGTCAGAGTTACCTAATATTTTACCATTTAGTATGTACTGGTGACTTGCATTATTCCTTCCCATATGCATAACCTTAGATTTGTCAGTGTTAAACCTCATCTGCCACTTCTCTGCCCAAGCCTCCAGTCTATCCAGATCCATCTGTAGCAGTGTACTGTCCTCCTCTGTGTTAATTACTTTACACAGATTAGTGGCATCTGCAAAAATTAATATTTTACTGTACAAGCTTTCTACAAGATCATTAATAAATATATTGAAGAGAATAGGGCCCAATACTGACCCCTGTGGTACCCCACTAGTGACAGTGACCCAATCTGAATATGTGCAGTTAATAACCACCCTCTGTTTTCTATCACTGAGCCAGTTACTTACCCACATACAGATATTTTCTCCCAGGCCAAGCATTCTCATTTTATATACTAACCTTTTATGTGGTACCGTGTCATATGCTTTGGAGAAGTCCAGATATACGACATCCATTGATTCGCCGCGGTCCAGTCTAGAAATTACCTCCTCATAGAAACTGATTAAATTGGTTTGACATGACCGATCCCTCATGAAGCCATGCTGATATGGAGTTATTTGCTTATTTTCATTGAGGTACTCCAAGATAGCATCTCTTAGAAAACCCTCAAACAGTTTACCCATGATAGATGTTAAACTTACCGGCCTATAGTTCCCAAGCTCTGTTTTGGACCCTTATTGAATATTGGCACCACATTGCTATGCGCCAATCCTGTGGAACACTCCCTGTCAGTATAGAGTCCTTAAATATCAGAAATAAGGGTCTGGCAATGACATTACTTAATTCTCTTAGGATACGGGGGTGTATGCCATGCGGTCCTGGCGATTTGTCTATTTTAATCTTTTTAAGACGCA